>CAWVNZ010003004.1:0-122902 GCA_963930735.1 Dioctria linearis
AATCCCTGGCGTAATTAAAATTTGCGACAGTATAAAATTATTTTTTGAATAATTTACTATAGAAAAGGCAATCCTGGCGTAATTAAAATTTGCGACAGTATAAAAATTATTTTTTGAATAATTTACTACAGAAAAGGCAATCCCTGGCGTAATTAAAATTTGCGACAGTATAAAATTATTTTTTGAATAATTTACTATAGAAAAGGCAATCCCTGGCGTATTTAAAATTTGCGACAGTAAAAAATTATTTTTTGAATAATTTACTATAGAAAAGGCAATCCCTGGCGTAATTAGAATTTGCGACAGTAAAAAATTATTTTTTGAATAATTTACTATAGAAAAGGCAATCCCTGGCGCAATTAAAATTTGCGACAGTAAAAAATTATTTTTTGAATAATTTACTATAGAAAAGGCAATCCCTGGCGTAATTAAAATTTGCGACAGTATAAAATTATTTTTTTGAATAATTTACTATAGAAAAGGCAATCCCTGGCGTAATTAAAATTTGCGACAGTATAAAATTATTTTTTGAATAATTTACTACAGAAAAGGCAATCCCTGGCGTAATTAAAATTTGCGACGACAGTATAAAATTATTTTTTGAATAATTTACTATAGAAAAGGCAATCCCTGGCGTATTTAAAATTTGCGACAGTAAAAAATTATTTTTTGAATAATTTAATATAGAAAAGGCAATCCCTGGCGCAATTAAAATTTGCGACAGTAGAAAATTATTTTTTGAATAATTTACTATAGAAAAGGCAATCCCTGGCGTAATTAAAATTTGCGACAGTATAAAATTATTTTTTGAATAATTTACTATAGAAAAAGCAATCCCTGGCGTAATTAAAATTTGCGACAGTATAAAATTATTTTTTGAATAATTTACTATAGAAAAGGCATTCCCTGGCGTAATTAAAATTTGCGACAGTAGAAAATTATTTTTTGAATAATTTACTATAGAAAAGGCAATCCCTGGCGTAATTAAAATTTGCGAAAGTTGAAAATTATTTTTTGAATAATTTACTATAGAAAAGTCAATCCCTGGCGTAATTAAAATTTGCGACAGTAGAAAATTTTACTATAGAAAAGGCAATCCCCGGCGTAATTAAAATTTGGGACAGTATAAAATTATTTTTTGAATAATTTACTATAGAAAAGGCAATCCCTGGCGCAATTAAAATTTGCGACAGTAAAAAATTATTTTTTGAATAATTTACTATAGAAAAGGCAATCCCTGGCGCAGTTACAATTTGCGACAGTAAAAAATTATTTTTTGAATAATTTACTATAGAAAAGGCAATCCCTAGCGCAATTACAATTTGCGACAGTACAAAATTATTTTTTGAATAATTTACTATAGAAAAGGCAATCCCCGGCGTAATTAAAATTTGGGACAGTATAAAATTATTTTTTGAATAATTTACTATAGAAAAGGCAATCCCTGGCGTAATTAAAATTTGCGACAGTATAAAATTATTTTTTGAATAATTTACTATAGAAAAGGCAATCCCTGGTGTAATTAAAATTTGCGACAGTATAAAATTATCTTTTGAATAATTTACTATAGAAAAGGCAATCCCTGGCGTAATTAAAATTTGCGACAGTATAAAATTATTTTTTGAATAATTTACCTGGCGAAATTGAAATTTGCGACAGTATAGAATTATTTTTTGAATAATTTACTATAGAAAAGGCAGTCCCTGGCGCAATTAAATTTGCGACAGTAAAAAACTATTTTTTGAATAATTTACTATAGAAAAGGCAATCCCTGGCGTAATTAAAATTTGCGACAGTATAAAATTATTTTTTGAATAATTTACTATAGAAAAGGCAATCCCTGGCGTAATTAAAATTTGCGACAGTATAAAATTATTTTTTGAATAATTTACTATAGAAAAGGCGTAATTAAAACTTGCGATAGTAAAAAATTATTTTTTGAATAATTTACTATAGAAAAGGCAAGCCCTGGCGGATTTGAAATTTGCGACAGTATAAAATTATTTTTTGAATAATTTACTATAGAAAAGGCAATCCCTGGTGTAATTAAAATTTGCGACAGTATAAAATTATCTTTTGAATAATTTACTATAGAAAAGGCAATCCCTGGCTTAATTAAAATTTGCGACAGTAAAAAATTATTTTTTGAATAATTTACTATAGAAAAGGCAATCCCCTGGCGTAATTAAAATTTGCGACAGTATAAAATTATTTTTTGAATAATTTACTATAGAAAAGGCATTCCCTGGCGGAATTAAAACTGGCGACAGTAAAAAATTATTTTTTGAATAATTTACTATAGAAAAGGCAATCCCTGGCGTAATTACAATTTGCGACAGTAGAAAATTATTTTTTGAATAATTTACTATAGAAAAGGCAATCCCTGGTGTAATTAAAATTTGCGACAGTAAAAAATTATTTTTTGAATAATTTACTATAGAAAAGGCAATCCCTGGCGTAATTAAAATTTGCGACAGTATAAAATTATTTTTTGAATAATTTACTATAGAAAAGGCAATCCCTGGCGGATTAAAACTTGCGACAGTAAAAAATTATTTTTTGAATAATTTACTATAGAAAAGGCAATCCCTGGCGTAATTACAATTTGCGACAGTAGAAAATTATTTTTTGAATAATTTACTATAGAAAAGGCAATCCCTGCGTAATTAAAATTTGCGACAGTATAAAACTATTTTTTGAATAATTTACTATGGAAAAGGCAATCCCTGGCGTAATGAAAATTTGCGACAGTATAAAATTATTTTTTGAATAATTTACTATAGAAAAGGCAATCCCTGGCGTAATTAAAATTTGCGACAGTATAAAATTATTTTTTGAATAATTTACTATAGAAAAGGCAATCCCTGGCGTAATTAAAATTTGCGACAGTATAAAATTATTTTTTGAATAATTTACTATAGAAAAGGCAACCCCTGGCGTAATTAAAATTTGCGACAGTATAAAATTATTTTTTGAATAATTTACTATAGAAAAGGCAATCCCTGGCGTAATTAAAATTTGCGACAGTATAAAATTATTTTTTGAATAATTTACTATAGAAAAGGCAATCCCCTGGCGTAATTAAAATTTGCGACAGTATAAAATTATTTTTTGAATAATTTACTATAGAAAAGGCAATCCCTGGCGTAATTAAAATTTGCGACAGTATAAATTATTTTTTGAATAATTTACTATAGAAAAGGCAACCCCTGGCGTAATTAAAATTTGCGACAGTATAAAATTATTTTTTGAATAATTTACTATAGAAAAGGCAATCCCTGGCGTAATTAAAATTTGCGACAGTATAAAATTATTTTTTGAATAATTTACTATAGAAAAGTCAATCCCTGGCGTAATTAAAATTTGCGACAGTAGAAAATTTACTATAGAAAAAGCAATCCCCGGCGTAATTAAAATTTGGGACAGTATAAAATTATTTTTTGAATAATTTACTATAGAAAAGGCAATCCCTGGCGTAATTAAAACTTGCGACAGTAAAAAATTATTTTTTGAATAATTTACTATAGAAAAGGCAATCCCTGGCGCAATTAAAATTTGCGAAAGTAAAAAATTATTTTTTGAATAATTTACTATAGAAAAGGCAATCCCTGGCGCAATTACAATTTGCGACAGTAAAAAATTATTTTTTGAATAATTTACTACAGAAAAGGCAATCCCTGGTGCAATTACAATTTGCGACAGTAGAAAATTATTTTTTGAATAATTTACTATAGAAAAGGCAATCCCTGGCGTATTTATAATTTGCGACAGTAAAAAATTATTTTTTGAATAATTTACTATAGAAAAGGCAATCCCTGGCGGATTTGAAATTTGCGATAGTAGAAAATTATTTTTTGAATAATTTACTATAGAAAAGGCAATCCCTGGCGCAATTAAAATTTGCGACAGTAGAAAATTATTTTTTGAATAATTTACTATAAAAAAGGCAATCCCTGGCGCACTTAAAATTTGCGACAGTAGAAAATTATTTTTTGAATAATTTACTATAGAAAATGCAATCCGTGGCGCAATTACAATTTGCGACAGTAGAAAATTATTTTTTGAATAATTTACTATAGAAAAGGCAATCCCTGGCGTAATTAAAATTTGCGACAGTATAAAATTATTTTTGAATAATTTACTATAGAAAAGGCAATCCCTGGCGCAATTAAAGTTTGCGAGAGTTGAAAATTATTTTTTGAATAATTTATTATAGAAAAGGCAATCCCTGTCGTAATTAAAATTTGCGACAGTATAAAATTATTTTTGAATAATTTACTATAGAAAAGGCAACCCCTGGCGTAATTAAAATTTGCGACAGTATAAAATTATTTTTTGAATAATTTACTATAGAAAAGGCAATCCCTGGCGTAATTAAAATTTGCGACAGTATAAAATTATTTTTTGAATAATTTACTATAGAAAAGGCAATCCCTGGCGTAATTAAAATTTGCGACAGTATAAAATTATTTTTTGAATAATTTACTATAGAAAAGGCAATCCCTGGCGTAATTAAAATTTGCGACAGTATAAAATTATTTTTTGAATAATTTACTATAGAAAAGGCAACCCCTGGCGTAATTAAAATTTGCGACAGTATAAAATTATTTTTTGAATAATTTACTATAGAAAAGGCAATCCCTGGCGTAATTAAAATTTGCGACAGTATAAAATTATTTTTTGAATAATTTACTATAGAAAAGTCAATCCCTGGCGTAATTAAAATTTGCGACAGTAGAAAATTTACTATAGAAAAAGCAATCCCCGGCGTAATTAAAATTTGGGACAGTATAAAATTATTTTTTGAATAATTTACTATAGAAAAGGCAATCCCTGGCGTAATTAAAACTTGCGACAGTAAAAAATTATTTTTTGAATAATTTACTATAGAAAAGGCAATCCCTGGCGCAATTAAAATTTGCGAAAGTAAAAAATTATTTTTTGAATAATTTACTATAGAAAAGGCAATCCCTGGCGCAATTACAATTTGCGACAGTAAAAAATTATTTTTTGAATAATTTACTACAGAAAAGGCAATCCCTGGTGCAATTACAATTTGCGACAGTAGAAAATTATTTTTTGAATAATTTACTATAGAAAAGGCAATCCCTGGCGTATTTATAATTTGCGACAGTAAAAAATTATTTTTTGAATAATTTACTATAGAAAAGGCAATCCCTGGCGGATTTGAAATTTGCGATAGTAGAAAATTATTTTTTGAATAATTTACTATAGAAAAGGCAATCCCTGGCGCAATTAAAATTTGCGACAGTAGAAAATTATTTTTTGAATAATTTACTATAAAAAAGGCAATCCCTGGCGCACTTAAAATTTGCGACAGTAGAAAATTATTTTTTGAATAATTTACTATAGAAAATGCAATCCGTGGCGCAATTACAATTTGCGACAGTAGAAAATTATTTTTTGAATAATTTACTATAGAAAAGGCAATCCCTGGCGTAATTAAAATTTGCGACAGTATAAAATTATTTTTTGAATAATTTACTATAGAAAAGGCAATCCCTGGCGCAATTAAAGTTTGCGAGAGTTGAAAATTATTTTTTGAATAATTTATTATAGAAAAGGCAATCCCTGTCGTAATTAAAATTTGCGACAGTATAAAATTATTTTTTGAATAATTTACCTGGCGAAATTGAAATTTGCGACAGTATAAAATTATTTTTTGAATAATTTACTATAGAAAAGGCAATCCCTGGCGCACTTAAAATTTGCGACAGTATAAAACTATTTTTTGAATAATTTACTATAGAAAAGGCAATCCCTGGCGTAATTAAAATTTGCGACAGTATAAAATTATTTTTTGAATAATTTACTATAGAAAAGGCAATCCCTGGCGCAATTAAAATTTGCGACAGTAAAAAATTATTTTTTGAATAATTTACTATAGAAAAGGCAATCCCTGGCGTAATTAAAATTTGCGACAGTATAAAATTATTTTTTGAATAATTTACTATAGAAAAGGCAATCCCTGGCGTAATTGAAATTTGCGACAGTATAAAATTATTTTTTGAATAATTTACTACAGAAAAGGCAATCCCTGACGTAATTAAAATTTGCGACAGTATAAAATTATTTTTTGAATAATTTACTATAGAAAAGGCAATCCCTGGCGTATTTAAAATTTGCGACAGTAAAAAATTATTTTTTGAATAATTTACTATAGAAATGGCAATCCCTGGCGCAATTAAAATTTGCGACAGTAGAAAATTATTTTTTGAATAATTTACTATAGAAAAGGCAATCCCTGGCGTAATTAAAATTTGCGACAGTATAAAATTATTTTTTGAATAATTTACTATAGAAAAGGCAATCCCTGGCGTAATTAAAATTTGCGACAGTATAAAATTATTTTTTGAATAATTTAATATAGAAAAGGCAATCCCTGGCGTAGTTAAAATTTGCGACAGTAGAAAATTATTTTTTGAATAATTTACTATAGAAAAGGCAATCCCTGGCGTAATTAAAATTTGCGACAGTTGAAAATTATTTTTTGAATAATTTACTATAGAAAAGGCAATCCCTGGCGTAATTAAAATTTGCGACAGTAGAAAATTTACTATAGAAAAGGCAATCCCTGGCGTAATTAAAATTCGCGACAGTAGAAAATTATTTTCTGAATAATTTACTATAGAAAAGGCAATCCCTGGCGTAATTAAAATTTGCGACAGTATAAAATTATTTTTTGAATAATTTACCTGGCGAAATTGAAATTTGCGACAGTATAAAATTATTTTTTGAATAATTTACTATAGAAAAGGCAATCCCTGGCGCGATTAAAATTTGCGACAGTAAAAAATTATTTTTTGAATAATTTACTATAGAAAAGGCAATCCCTGGCGTAATTAAAATTTGCGACAGTATAAAATTATTTTTTGAATAATTTACTATAGAAAAGGCAATCCCTGGCGTAATTAAAATTTGCGACAGTATAAAATTATTTTTTGAATAATTTACTATAGAAAAGGCAATCCCTGGCGCAATTACAATTTGCGACAGTTGAAAATTATTTTTTGAATAATTTACTATAGAAAAGGCAATCCCTGGCGCAATTAAAATTTGCGACAGTAAAAAATTATTTTTTGAATAATTTACTATAGAAAAGTCAATCCCTGGCGTAATTAAAATTTGCGACAGTATAAAATTATTTTTTGAATCATTTACTATAGAAAAGGCGTAATTAAAACTTGCCATAGTAAAAAATTATTTTTTGAATAATTTACTATAGAAAAGGCAATCCCTGGCGGATTTGAAATTTTCGACAGTATAAAATTATTTTTTGAATAATTTACTATAGAAAAGGCAATCCCTGGTGTAATTAAAATTTGCGACAGTATAAAATTATCTTTTGAATAATTTACTATAGAAAAGGCAATCCCTGGCGTAATTAAAATTTGCGACAGTAAAAAATTATTTTTTGAATAATTTACTATAGAAAAGGCAATCCCTGGCGTAATTAAAATTTGCGACAGTATAAAATTATTTTTTGAATAATTTACTATAGAAAAGGCAATCCCTGGCGGAATTAAAACTTGTGACAGTAAAAAATTATTTTTTGAATAATTTACTATAGAAAAGGCAATCCCTGGCGTAATTACAATTTGCGACAGTAGAAAATTATTTTTTGAATAATTTACTATAGAAAAGGCAATCCCTGGTGTAATTAAAATTTGCGACAGTAAAAAATTATTTTTTGAATAATTTACTATAGAAAAGGCAATCCCTGGCGTAATTAAAATTTGCGACAGTATAAAATTATTTTTTGAATAATTTACTATAGAAAAGGCAATCCCTGGCGGAATTAAAACTTGTGACAGTAAAAAATTATTTTTTGAATAATTTACTATAGAAAAGGCAATCCCTGGCGTAATTACAATTTGCGACAGTAGAAAATTATTTTTTGAATAATTTACTATAGAAAAGGCAATCCCTGGTGTAATTAAAATTTGCGACAGTATAAAATTATTTTTTGAATAATTTACTATAGAAAAGGCAATCCCTGGCGTAATTAAAATTTGCGACAGTATAAAATTATTTTTTGAATAATTTACTATAGAAAAGGCAATCCCTGGCGCAATTACAATTTGCGACAGTTGAAAATTATTTTTTGAATAATTTACTATAGAAAAGGCAATCCCTGGCGCAATTAAAATTTGCGACAGTAAAAAATTATTTTTTGAATAATTTACTATAGAAAAGGCAATCCCTGGCGTAATTAAAATTTGCGACAGTATAAAATTATTTTTTGAATCATTTACTATAGAAAAGGCGTAATTAAAACTTGCGATATTAAAAAATTATTTTTTGAATAATTTACTATAGAAAAGGCAATCCCTGGCGGATTTGAAATTTGCGACAGTATAAAATTATTTTTTGAATAATTTACTATAGAAAAGGCAATCCCTGGTGTAATTAAAATTTGCGACAGTATAAAATTATCTTTTGAATAATTTACTATAGAAAAGGCAATCCCTGGCGTAATTAAAATTTGCGACAGTAAAAAATTATTTTTTGAATAATTTACTATAGAAAAGGCAATCCCTGGCGTAATTAAAATTTGCGACAGTATAAAATTATTTTTTGAATAATTTACTATAGAAAAGGCAATCCCTGGCGGAATTAAAACTTGTGACAGTAAAAAATTATTTTTTGAATAATTTACTATAGAAAAGGCAATCCCTGGCGTAATTACAATTTGCGACAGTAGAAAATTATTTTTTGAATAATTTACTATAGAAAAGGCAATCCCTGGTGTAATTAAAATTTGCGACAGTAAAAAATTATTTTTTGAATAATTTACTATAGAAAAGGCAATCCCTGGCGTAATTAAAATTTGCGACAGTATAAAATTATTTTTTGAATAATTTACTATAGAAAAGGCAATCCCTGGCGGAATTAAAACTTGCGACAGTAAAAAATTATTTTTTGAATAATTTACTATAGAAAAGGCAATCCCTGGCGTAATTACAATTTGCGACAGTAGAAAATTATTTTTTGAATAATTTACTATAGAAAAGGCAATCCCTGGCGCAATTAAAATTTGCGACAGTATAAAACTATTTTTGGAATAATTTACTATGGAAAAGGCAATCCCTGGCGTAATGAAAATTTGCGACAGTATAAAATTATTTTTTGAATAATTTACTATAGAAAAGGCAATCCCTGGCGTAATTAAAATTTGCGACAGTATAAAATTATTTTTTGAATAATTTACTACAGAAAAGGCAATCCCTGGCGTAATTAAAATTTGCGACAGTATAAAATTATTTTTTGAATAATTTACTATAGAAAAGGCAACCCCTGGCGTAATTAAAATTTGCGACAGTATAAAATTATTTTTTGAATAATTTACTATAGAAAAGGCAATCCCTGGCGTAATTAAAATTTGCGACAGTATAAAATTATTTTTTGAATAATTTACTATAGAAAAGGCAATCCCTGGCGTAATTAAAATTTGCGACAGTATAAAATTATTTTTTAATAATTTACTATAGAAAAGGCAATCCCTGGCGTAATTAAAATTTGCGACAGTATAAAATTATTTTTTGAATAATTTAATATAGAAAAGGCAACCCCTGGCGTAATTAAAATTTGCGACAGTATAAAATTATTTTTTGAATAATTTACTATAGAAAAGGCAATCCCTGGCGTAACTAAAATTTGCGACAGTATAAAATTATTTTTTGAATAATTTACTATAGAAAAGGCAATCCCTGGCGTAATTAAAATTTGCGACAGTATAAAATTATTTTTTGAATAATTTACTACAGAAAAGGCAATCCCTGGCGCAATTAAAATTTGCGACAGTTGAAAATTATTTTTTGAATAATTTACTATAGAAAAGGCAATCCCTGGCGTAATTAAAATTTGCGACAGTATAAAATTATTTTTTGAATAATTTACCTGGCGAAATTGAAATTTGCGACAGTATAAAATTATTTTTTGAATAATTTACTATAGAAAAGGCAATCCCTGGCGCACTTAAAATTTGCGACAGTATAAAATTATTTTTTGAATAATTTACTATAGAAAAGGCAATCCCTGGCGTAATTAAAATTTGCGACAGTATAAAATTATTTTTTGAATAATTTACTATAGAAAAGGCAATCCCTGGCGCAATTAAAATTTGCGACAGTAAAAAATTATTTTTTGAATAATTTACTATAGAAAAGGCAATCCCTGGCGTAATTAAAATTTGCGACAGTATAAAATTATTTTTTGAATAATTTACTATAGAAAAGGCAATCCCTGGCGTAATTAAAATTTGCGACAGTATAAAATTATTTTTTGAATAATTTACTACAGAAAAGGCAATCCCTGGCGTAATTAAAATTTGCGACAGTATAAAATTATTTTTTGAATAATTTACTATAGAAAAGGCAATCCCTGGCGTATTTAAAATTTGCGACAGTAAAAAATTATTTTTTGAATAATTTACTATAGAAATGGCAATCCCTGGCGCAATTAAAATTTGCGACAGTAGAAAATTATTTTTTGAATAATTTACTATAGAAAAGGCAATCCCTGGTGTAATTAAAATTTGCGACAGTATAAAATTATTTTTTGAATAATTTACTATAGAAAAGGCAATCCCTGGCGTAATTAAAATTTGCGACAGTATAAAATTATTTTTTGAATAATTTACTATAGAAAAGGCAATCCCTGGCGTAATTAAAATTTGCGACAGTATAAAATTATTTTTTGAATAATTTACTACAGAAAAGGCAATCCCTGGCGTAATTAAAATTTGCGACAGTATAAAATTATTTTTTGAATAATTTACTATAGAAAAGGCAATCCCTGGCGTTTTTAAAATTTGCGACAGTAAAAAATTATTTTTTGAATAATTTACTATAGAAATGGCAATCCCTGGCGCAATTAAAATTTGCGACAGTAGAAAATTATTTTTTGAATAATTTACTATAGAAAAGGCAATCCCTGGTGTAATTAAAATTTGCGACAGTATAAAATTATTTTTTGAATAATTTACTATAGAAAAGGCAATCCCTGGCGTAATTAAAATTTGCGACAGTATAAAATTATTTTTTGAATAATTTACTATAGAAAAGGCAATCCCTGGCGTAGTTAAAATTTGCGACAGTAGAAAATTATTTTTTGAATAATTTACTATAGAAAAGGCAATCCCTGGCGTAATTAAAATTTGCGACAGTTGAAAATTATTTTTTGAATAATTTACTATAGAAAAGGCAATCCCTGGCGTAATTAAAATTTGCGACAGTAGAAAATTTACTATAGAAAAGGCAATCCCTGGCGTAATTAAAATTCGCGACAGTAGAAAATTATTTTCTGAATAATTTACTATAGAAAAGGCAATCCCTGGCGTAATTAAAATTTGCGACAGTATAAAATTATTTTTTGAATAATTTACCTGGCGAAATTGAAATTTGCGACAGTATAAAATTATTTTTTGAATAATTTACTATAGAAAAGGCAATCCCTGGCGCGATTAAAATTTGCGACAGTAAAAAATTATTTTTTGAATAATTTACTATAGAAAAGGCAATCCCTGGCGTAATTAAAATTTGCGACAGTATAAAATTATTTTTTGAATAATTTACTATAGAAAAGGCAATCCCTGGCCTAATTAAAATTTGCGACAGTATAAAATTATTTTTTGAATAATTTACTATAGAAAAGGCAATCCCTGGCGCAATTACAATTTGCGACAGTTGAAAATTATTTTTTGAATAATTTACTATAGAAATGGCAATCCCTGGCGCAATTAAAATTTGCGACAGTAAAAAATTATTTTTTGAATAATTTACTATAGAAAAGGCAATCCCTGGCGTAATTAAAATTTGCGACAGTATAAAATTATTTTTTGAATCATTTAATATAGAAAAGGCGTAGTTAAAACTTGCGATAGTAAAAAATTATTTTTTGAATAATTTACTATAGAAAAGGCAATCCCTGTCGGATTTGAAATTTGCGACAGTATAAAATTATTTTTTGAATAATTTACTATAGAAAAGGCAATCCCTGGTGTAATTAAAATTTGCGACAGTATAAAATTATCTTTTGAATAATTTACTATAGAAAAGGCAATCCCTGGCGTAATTAAAATTTGCGACAGTAAAAAATTATTTTTTGAATAATTTACTATAGAAAAGGCAATCCCTGGCGTAATTAAAATTTGCGACAGTATAAAATTATTTTTTGAATAATTTACTATAGAAAAGGCAATCCCTGGCGGAATTAAAACTTGCGACAGTAAAAAATTATTTTTTGAATAATTTACTATAGAAAAGGCAATCCCTGGCGTAATTACAATTTGCGACAGTAGAAAATTATTTTTTGAATAATTTACTATAGAAAAGGCAACCCCTGGTGTAATTAAAATTTGCGACAGTAAAAAATTATTTTTTGAATAATTTACTATAGGAAAGGCAATCCCTGGCGTAATTAAAATTTGCGACAGTATAAAATTATTTTTTGAATAATTTACTATAGAAAAGGCAATCCCTGGCGGAATTAAAACTTGCGACAGTAAAAAATTATTTTTTGAATAATTTACTATAGAAAAGGCAATCCCTGGCGTAATTACAATTTGCGACAGTAGAAAATTATTTTTTGAATAATTTACTATAGAAAAGGCAATCCCTGGCGCAATTAAAATTTGCGACAGTATAAAACTATTTTTTGAATAATTTACTATGGAAAAGGCAATCCCTGGCGTAATGAAAATTTGCGACAGTATAAAATTATTTTTTGAATAATTTACTATAGAAAAGGCAATCCCTGGCGTAATTAAAATTTGCGACAGTATAAAATTATTTTTTGAATAATTTACTATAGAAAAGGCAATCCCTGGCGTAATTAAAATTTGCGACAGTATAAAATTATTTTTTGAATAATTTACTATAGAAAAGGCAACCCCTGGCGTAATTAAAATTTGCGACAGTATAAAATTATTTTTTGAATAATTTACTATAGGAAAGGCAATCCCTGGCGTAATTAAAATTTGCGACAGTATAAAATTATTTTTTGAATAATTTACTATAGAAAAGGCAATCCCTGGCGTAATTAAAATTTGCGACAGTTGAAAATTATTTTTTGAATAATTTACTATAGAAAAGGCAATCCCTGGCGCAATTAAAAATTGCGACAGTAAAAAATTATTTTTTGAATAATTTACTATAGAAAAGGCAATCCCTGGCGTAATTAAAATTTGCGACAGTATAAAATTATTTTTTGAATAATTTACTATAGAAAAGGCAATCCCTGGCGTAATTAAAACTTGCGATAGTAAAAAAATATTTTTTGAATAATTTACTATAGAAAAGGCAATCCCTGGCGGATTTGAAATTTGCGACAGTATAAAATTATTTTTTGAATAATTTACTATAGAAAAGGCAATCCCTGGCGCAATTACAATTTGCGACAGTTGAAAATTATTTTTTGAATAATTTACTATAGAACAGGCAATCCCTGGCGTAATTAAAATTTGCGACAGTAAAAAATTATTTTTTGAATAATTTACTATAGAAAAGGCAATCCCTGGCGTAATTAAAATTTGCGACAGTATAAAATTATTTTTTGAATAATTTACTATAGAAAAGGCAATCCCTGGCGGAATTAAAACTTGCGACAGTAAAAAATTATTTTTTGAATAATTTACTATAGAAAAGGCAATCCCTGGCGTAATTACTATTTTCGACAGTAGAAAATTATTTTTTGAATAATTTACTATAGAAAAGGCAATCCCTGGCGTAATTAAAATTTGCGACAGTAAAAAATTATTTTTTGAATAATTTACTATAGAAAAGGCAATCCCTGGCGTAATTAAAATTTGCGACAGTATAAAATTATTTTTTGAATAATTTACTATAGAAAAGGCAATCCCTGGCGTAATTGAAATTTGCGACAGTAAAAAATTAATGTGTGAGAAATTTACTATAGAAAAGGCAATCCCTGGCGCACTTAAAATTTGCGACAGTAGAAAATTATTTTTTGAATAATTTACTATAGAAAAGGCAATCCCTGGCGTAATTAAAACTTGCGATAGTAAAAAATTATTTCTTGAATAATTTACTATAGAAAAGGCAATCCCTGGCGTAATTAAAATTTGCGACAGTATAAAATTATTTTTTGAATAATTTACTATAGAAAAGGCAATCCCTGGCGTAATTAAAATTTGCGACAGTATAAAATTATTTTTTGAATAATTTACTATAGAAAAGGCAATCCCTGGCGTAATTAAAATTTGCGACAGTATAAAATTATTTTTTGAATAATTTACTATAGAAAAGGCAATCCCTGGCGCAATTACAATTTGCGACAGTTGAAAATTATTTTTTGAATAATTTACTATAGAAAAGGCAATCCCTGGCGTAATTAAAATTTGCGACAGTATAAAATTATTTTTTGAATAATTTACTATAGAAAAGGCAATCCCTGGCGTAATTAAAATTTGCGACAGTATAAAATTATTTTTTGAATAATTTACTATAGAAAAGGCAATCCCTGGCGGAATTAAAACTTGCGACAGTAAAAAATTATTTTTTGAATAATTTACTATAGAAAAGGCAATCCCTGGCGTAATTACAATTTGCGACAGTAGAAAATTATTTTTTGAATAATTTACTATAGAAAAGGCAATCCCTGGTTTAATTAAAATTTGCGACAGTAAAAAATTATTTTTTGAATAATTTACTATAGAAAAGGCAATCCCTGGCGTAATTAAAATTTGCGACAGTATAAAATTATTTTTTGAATAATTTACTATAGAAAAGGCAATCCCTGGCGGAATTAAAACTTGCGACAGTAAAAAATTATTTTTTGAATAATTTACTATAGAAAAGGCAATCCCTGGCGTAATTACAATTTGCGACAGTAGAAAATTATTTTTTGAATAATTTACTATAGAAAAGGCAATCCCTGGCGCAATTAAAATTTGCGACAGTATAAAACTATTTTTGGAATAATTTACTATGGAAAAGGCAATCCCTGGCGTAATGAAAATTTGCGACAGTATAAAATTATTATTTGAATAATTTACTATAGAAAAGGCAATCCCTGGCGTAATTAAAATTTGCGACAGTATAAAATTATTTTTTGAATAATTTACTACAGAAAAGGCAATCCCTGGCGTAATTAAAATTTGCGACAGTATAAAACTATTTTTGGAATAATTTACTATGGAAAAGGCAATCCCTGGCGTAATGAAAATTTGCGACAGTATAAAATTATTATTTGAATAATTTACTATAGAAAAGGCAATCCCTGGCGTAATTAAAATTTGCGACAGTATAAAATTATTTTTTGAATAATTTACTACAGAAAAGGCAATCCCTGGCGTAATTAAAATTTGCGACAGTATAAAATTATTTTTTGAATAATTTACTATAGAAAAGGCAATCCCTGGCGTAATTAAAATTTGCGACAGTATAAAATTATTTTTTGAATAATTTACTATAGAAAAGGCAATCCCTGGCGTAATTAAAATTTGCGACAGTATAAAATTATTTTTTAATAATTTACTATAGAAAAGGCAATCCCTGGCGTAATTAAAATTTGCGACAGTATAAAATTATTTTTTGAATAATTTACTATAGAAAAGGCAACCCCTGGCGTAATTAAAATTTGCGACAGTATAAAATTATTTTTTGAATAATTTACTATAGAAAAGGCAATCCCTGGCGTAATTAAAATTTGCGACAGTATAAAATTATTTTTTGAATAATTTACTATAGAAAAGGCAATCCCTGGCGTAATTAAAATTTGCGACAGTATAAAATTATTTTTTGAATAATTTACTACAGAAAAGGCAATCCCTGGCGCAATTAAAATTTGCGACAGTTGAAAATTATTTTTTGAATAATTTACTATAGAAAAGGCAATCCCTGGCGTAATTAAAATTTGCGACAGTATAAAATTATTTTTTGAATAATTTACCTGGCGAAATTGAAATTTGCGACTGTATAAAATTATTTTTTGAATAATTTACTATAGAAAAGGCAATCCCTGGCGCACTTAAAATTTGCGACAGTATAAAATTATTTTTTGAATAATTTACTATAGAAAAGGCAATCCCTGGCGTAATTAAAATTTGCGACAGTATAAAATTATTTTTTGAATAATTTACTATAGAAAAGGCAATCCCTGGCGCACTTAAAATTTGCGACAGTATAAAATTATTTTTTGAATAATTTACTATAGAAAAGGCAATCCCTGGCGTAATTAAAATTTGCGACAGTATAAAATTATTTTTTGAATAATTTACTATAGAAAAGGCAATCCCTGGCGCAATTAAAATTTGCGACAGTAAAAAATTATTTTTTGAATAATTTACTATAGAAAAGGCAATCCCTGGCGTAATTAAAATTTGCGACAGTATAAAATTATTTTTTGAATAATTTACTACAGAAAAGGCAATCCCTGGCGTAATTAAAATTTGCGACAGTATAAAATTATTTTTTGAATAATTTACTATAGAAAAGGCAATCCCTGGCGTATTTAAAATTTGCGACAGTAAAAAATTATTTTTTGAATAATTTACTATAGAAATGGCAATCCCTGGCGCAATTAAAATTTGCGACAGTAGAAAATTATTTTTTGAATAATTTACTATAGAAAAGGCAATCCCTGGCGTAATTAAAATTTGCGACAGTATAAAATTATTTTTTGAATAATTTACTATAGAAAAGGCAATCCCTGGCGTAATTAAAATTTGCGACAGTATAAAATTATTTTTTGAATAATTTACTATAGAAAAGGCAATCCCTGGCGTAGTTAAAATTTGCGACAGTAGAAAATTATTTTTTGAATAATTTACTATAGAAAAGGCAATCCCTGGCGTAATTAAAATTTGCGACAGTATAAAATTATTTTTTGAATAATTTACTATAGAAAAGGCAATCCCTGGCGTAATAAAAATTTGCGACAGTAGAAAATTTACTATAGAAAAGGCAATCCCTGGCGTAATTAAAATTCGCGACAGTAGAAAATTATTTTCTGAATAATTTACTATAGAAAAGGCAATCCCTGGCGTAATTAAAATTTGCGACAGTATAAAATTATTTTTTGAATAATTTACCTGGCGAAATTGAAATTTGCGACAGTATAAAATTATTTTTTGAATAATTTACTATAGAAAAGGCAATCCCTGGCGCGATTAAAATTTGCGACAGTAAAAAATTATTTTTTGAATAATTTACTATAGAAAAGGCAATCCCTGGCGTAATTAAAATTTGCGACAGTATAAAATTATTTTTTGAATAATTTACTATAGAAAAGGCAATCCCTGGCGTAATTAAAATTTGCGACAGTATAAAATTATTTTTTGAATAATTTACTACAGAAAAGGCAATCCCTGGCGCAATTACAATTTGCGACAGTTGAAAATTATTTTTTGAATAATTTACTATAGAAAAGGCAATCCCTGGCGCAATTAAAATTTGCGACAGTAAAAAATTATTTTTTGAATAATTTACTATAGAAAAGGCAATCCCTGGCGTAATTAAAATTTGCGACAGTATAAAATTATTTTTTGAAGCATTTATTATAGAAAAAGCGTAATTAAAACTTGCGATAGTAAAAAATTATTTTTTGAATAATTTACTATAGAAAAGGCAATCCCTGGCGGATTTGAAATTTGCGACAGTATAAAATTATTTTTTGAATAATTTACTATAGAAAAGGCAATCCCTGGTGTAATTAAAATTTGCGACAGTATAAAATTATCTTTTGAATAATTTACTATAGAAAAGGCAATCCCTGGCGTAATTAAAATTTGCGACAGTAAAAAATTATTTTTTGAATAATTTACTATAGAAAAGGCAATCCCTGGCGTAATTAAAATTTGCGACAGTATAAAATTATTTTTTGAATAATTTACTATAGAAAAGGCAATCCCTGGCGGAATTAAAACTTGCGACAGTAAAAAATTATTTTTTGAATAATTTACTATAGAAAAGGCAATCCCTGGCGTAATTACAATTTGCGACAATAGAAAATTATTTTTTGAATAATTTACTATAGAAAAGGCAATCCCTGGTGTAATTAAAATTTGCGACAGTAAAAAATTATTTTTTGAATAATTTACTATAGAAAAGGCAATCCCTGGCGTAATTAAAATTTGCGACAGTATAAAATTATTTTTTGAATAATTTACTATAGAAAAGGCAATCCCTGGCGGAATTAAAACTTGCGACAGTAAAAAATTATTTTTTGAATAATTTACTATAGAAAAGGCAATCCCTGGCGTAATTACAATTTGCGACAGTAGAAAATTATTTTTTGAATAATTTACTATAGAAAAGGCAATCCCTGGCGCAATTAAAATTTGCGACAGTATAAAACTATTTTTTGAATAATTTACTATGGAAAAGGCAATCCCTGGCGTAATGAAAATTTGCGACAGTATAAAATTATTTTTTGAATAATTTACTATAGAAAAGGCAATCCCTGGCGTAATTAAAATTTGCGACAGTATAAAATTATTTTTTGAATAATTTACTATAGAAAAGGCAATCCCTGGCGTAATTAAAATTTGCGACAGTATAAAATTATTTTTTGAATAATTTACTATAGAAAAGGCAACCCCTGGCGTAATTAAAATTTGCGACAGTATAAAATTATTTTTTGAATAATTTACTATAGGAAAGGCAATCCCTGGCGTAATTAAAATTTGCGACAGTATAAAATTATTTTTTGAATAATTTACTATAGAAAAGGCAATCCCTGGCGTAATTAAAATTTGCGACAGTTGAAAATTATTTTTTGAATAATTTACTATAGAAAAGGCAATCCCTGGCGCAATTAAAAATTGCGACAGTAAAAAATTATTTTTTGAATAATTTACTATAGAAAAGGCAATCCCTGGCGTAATTAAAATTTGCGACAGTATAAAATTATTTTTTGAATAATTTACTATAGAAAAGGCAATCCCTGGCGTAATTAAAACTTGCGATAGTAAAAAAATATTTTTTGAATAATTTACTATAGAAAAGGCAATCCCTGGCGGATTTGAAATTTGCGACAGTATAAAATTATTTTTTGAATAATTTACTATAGAAAAGGCAATCCCTGGCGCAATTACAATTTGCGACAGTTGAAAATTATTTTTTGAATAATTTACTATAGAACAGGCAATCCCTGGCGTAATTAAAATTTGCGACAGTAAAAAATTATTTTTTGAATAATTTACTATAGAAAAGGCAATCCCTGGCGTAATTAAAATTTGCGACAGTATAAAATTATTTTTTGAATAATTTACTATAGAAAAGGCAATCCCTGGCGGAATTAAAACTTGCGACAGTAAAAAATTATTTTTTGAATAATTTACTATAGAAAAGGCAATCCCTGGCGTAATTACTATTTTCGACAGTAGAAAATTATTTTTTGAATAATTTACTATAGAAAAGGCAATCCCTGGCGTAATTAAAATTTGCGACAGTAAAAAATTATTTTTTGAATAATTTACTATAGAAAAGGCAATCCCTGGCGTAATTAAAATTTGCGACAGTATAAAATTATTTTTTGAATAATTTACTATAGAATAGGCAATCCCTGGCGTAATTGAAATTTGCGACAGTAAAAAATTAATGTGTGAGAAATTTACTATAGAAAAGGCAATCCCTGGCGCACTTAAAATTTGCGACAGTAGAAAATTATTTTTTGAATAATTTACTATAGAAAAGGCAATCCCTGGGGTAATTAAAACTTGCGATAGTAAAAAATTATTTCTTGAATAATTTACTATAGAAAAGGCAATCCCTGGCGTAATTAAAATTTGCGACAGTATAAAATTATTTTTTGAATAATTTACTATAGAAAAGGCAATCCGTGGCGTAATTAAAATTTGCGACAGTATAAAATTATTTTTTGAATAATTTACTATAGAAAAGGCAATCCCTGGCGTAATTAAAATTTGCGACAGTATAAAATTATTTTTTGAATAATTTACTATAGAAAAGGCAATCCCTGGCGCAATTACAATTTGCGACAGTTGAAAATTATTTTTTGAATAATTTACTATAGAAAAGGCAATCCCTGGCGTAATTAAAATTTGCGACAGTATAAAATTATTTTTTGAATAATTTACTATAGAAAAGGCAATCCCTGGCGTAATTAAAATTTGCGACAGTATAAAATTATTTTTTGAATAATTTACTATAGAAAAGGCAATCCCTGGCGGAATTAAAACTTGCGACAGTAAAAAATTATTTTTTGAATAATTTACTATAGAAAAGGCAATCCCTGGCGTAATTACAATTTGCGACAGTAGAAAATTATTTTTTGAATAATTTACTATAGAAAAGGCAATCCCTGGCGTAATTAAAATTTGCGACAGTAGAAAATTATTTTTTGAATAATTTACTATAGAAAAGGCAATCCCTGGCGTAATTAAAATTTGCGACAGTAAAAAATTATTTTTTGAATAATTTACTATAGAAAAGGCAATCCCTGGCGTAATTAAAATTTGCGACAGTGGAAAATTATTTTTTGAATAATTTACTATAGAAAAGGCAATCCCTGGCGTAATTAAAATTTGCGACAGTAAAAAATTATTTTTTGAATAATTTACTATAGAAAAGGCAATCTCTGGCGTAATTAAAATTTGCGACAGTATAAAATTATTTTTTGAATAATTTACTATAGAAAGGCAATCCCTGGCGTAATTAAAATTTGCGACAGTATAAAATTATTTTTTGAATAATTTACTATAGAAAAGGCAATCCCTGGCGTAATTAAAACTTGCGACAGTAAAAAATTATTTTTTGAATAATTTACTATAGAAAAGGCAATCCCTGGCGTAATTACAATTTGCGACAGTAGAAAATTATTTTTTGAATAATTTACTATAGAAAAGGCAATCCCTGGCGTAATTAAAATTTGCGACAGTAGAAAATAATTTTTTGAATAATTTACTATAGAAAAGGCAATCCCTGGCGTAATTAAAATTTGCGACAGTAAAAAATTATTTTTTGAATAATTTACTATAGAAAAGGCAATCCCTGGCGTAATTAAAATTTGCGACAGTATAAAATTATTTTTTGAATAATTTACTATAGAAAGGCAATCCCTGGCGTAATTAAAATTTGCGACAGTATAAAATTATTTTTTGAATAATTTACTATAGAAAAGGCAATCCCTGGCGTAATTAAAATTTGCGACAGTATAAAATTTTTTTTTGAATAATTTACTATAGAAGAGGCAATCCCTGGCGTAATTGAAATTTGCGACAGTAAAAAATTAATGTGTGAGAAATTTAATATAGAAAAGGCAATCCCTGGCGCACTTAAAATTGCGACAGTAGAAAATTATTTTTTTGAATAATTTACTATAGAAAAGGCAATCCCTGGCGTAATTAAAACTTGCGATAGTAAAAAATTATTTCTTGAATAATTTACTATAGAAGAAGGCAATCCCTGGCGTAATTAAAATTTGCGACAGTATAAAAATTATGTTTTTGAATAATTTACTATAGAAAAGGCAATCCCTGGCGTAATTAAAATTTGCGACAGTATAAAATTATTTTTTGAATAATTTACTATAGAAAAGGCAATCACCTGGCGTAATTAAAATTTGCGACAGTATAAAATTATTTTTGAATAATTTACTATAGAAAAGGGAATCCCTGGCGCAATTACAATTTGCGACAGTTGAAAATTATTTTTTGAATAATTTACTATAGAAAAGGCAATCCCTGGCGTAATTAAAATTGCGACAGTATAAAATTATTTTTTGAATAATTTACTATAGAAAAGGCAATCCCTGGCGTAATTAAAATTTGCGACAGTATAAAATTATTTTTTGAATAATTTACTATAGAAAAGGCAATCCCTGGCGGAATTAAAACTTGCGACAGTAAAAAATTATTTTTTGAATAATTTACTATAGAAAAGGCAATCCCTGGCGTAATTACAATTTGCGACAGTAGAAAATTATTTTTTGAATAATTTACTATAGAAAAGGCAATCCCTGGCGTAATTAAAATTTGCGACAGTAGAAAATTATTTTTTGAATAATTTACTATAGAAAAGGCAATCCCTGGCGTAATTAAAATTTGCGACACTAAAAAATTATTTTTTGAATAATTTACTATAGAAAAGGCAATCCCTGGCGTAATTAAAATTTGCGACAGTATAAAATTATTTTTTGAATAATTTACTATAGAAAGGCAATCCCTGGCGTAATTAAAATTTGCGACAGTATAAAATTATTTTTTGAATAATTTACTATAGAAAAGGCAATCCCTGGCGTAATTAAAATTTGCGACAGTATAAAATTATTTTTTGAATAATTTACTATAGAAAAGGCAATCCCTGGCGTAATTGAAATTTGCGACAGTAAAAAATTAATGTGTGAGAAATTTACTATAGAAAAGGCAATCCCTGGCGCACTTAAAATTTGCGACAGTAGAAAATTATTTTTTGAATAATTTACTATAGAAAAGGCAATCCCTGGCGTAATTAAAATTTGCGACGGTATAAAATTATTTTTTGAATAATTTACTATAGAAAAGGCAATCCCTGGCGTAATTAAAATTTGCGACAGTATAAAATTATTTTTTGAATAATTTACTATAGAAAAGGCAATCCCTGGCGCAATTACAATTTGCGACAGTTGAAAATTATTTTTTGAATAATTTACTATAGAAAAGGCAATCCCTGGCGTAATTAAAATTTGCGACAGTATAAAATTATTTTTTGAATAATTTACTATAGAAAAGGCAATCCCTGGCGTAATTAAAATTTGCGACAGTATAAAATTATTTTTTGAATAATTTACTATAGAAAAGGCAATCCCTGGCGGAATTAAAACTTGCGACAGTAAAAAATTATTTTTTGAATAATTTACTATAGAAAAGGCAATCCCTGGCGTAATTACAATTTGCGACAGTAGAAAATTATTTTTTGAATAATTTACTATAGAAAAGGCAATCCCTGGCGTAATTAAAATTTGCGAAAGTAGAAAATTATTTTTTGAATAATTTACTATAGAAAAGGCAATCCCTGGCGTAATTAAAATTTGCGACAGTATAAAATTATTTTTTGAATAATTTACTATAGAAAAGGCAATCCCTGGCGTAATTAAAATTTGCGACAGTATAAAATTATTTTTTGAATAATTTACTATAGAAAAGGCAATCCCTGGCGTAATTAAAATTTGCGACAGTATAAAATTATTTTTTGAATAATTTACTATAGAAAAGGCAATCCCTGGCGCAATTACAATTTGCGACAGTTGAAAATTATTTTTTGAATAATTTACTATAGAAAAGGCAATCCCTGGCGTAATTAAAATTTGCGACAGTATAAAATTATTTTTTGAATAATTTACTATAGAAAAGGCAATCCCTGGCGTAATTAAAATTTGCGACAGTATAAAATTATTTTTTGAATAATTTACTATAGAAAAGGCAATCCCTGGCGGAATTAAAACTTGCGACAGTAAAAAATTATTTTTTGAATAATTTACTATAGAAAAGGCAATCCCTGGCGTAATTACAATTTGCGACAGTAGAAAATTATTTTTTGAATAATTTACTATAGAAAAGGCAATCCCTGGCGTAATTAAAATTTGCGAAAGTAGAAAATTATTTTTTGAATAATTTACTATAGAAAAGGCAATCCCTGGCGTAATTAAAATTTGCGACAGTATAAAATTATTTTTTGAATAATTTACTATAGAAAAGGCAATCCCTGGCGTAATTAAAATTTGCGACAGTATAAAATTATTTTTTGAATAATTTACTATAGAAAAGGCAATCCCTGGCGTAATTAAAATTTGCGACAGTATAAAATTATTTTTTGAATAATTTACTATAGAAAAGGCAATCCCTGGCGCAATTACAATTTGCGACAGTTGAAAATTATTTTTTGAATAATTTACTATAGAAAAGGCAATCCCTGGCGTAATTAAAATTTGCGACAGTATAAAATTATTTTTTGAATAATTTACTATAGAAAAGGCAATCCCTGGCGTAATTAAAATTTGCGACAGTATAAAATTATTTTTTGAATAATTTACTATAGAAAAGGCAATCCCTGGCGGAATTAAAACTTGCGACAGTAAAAAATTATTTTTTGAATAATTTACTATAGAAAAGGCAATCCCTGGCGTAATTACAATTTGCGACAGTAGAAAATTATTTCTTGAATAATTTACTATAGAAAAGGCAATCCCTGGCGTAATTAAAATTTGCGACAGTAGAAAATTATTTTTTGAATAATTTACTATAGAAAAGGCAATCCCTGGCGTAATTAAAATTTGCGACAGTAGAAAATTATTTTTTGAATAATTTACTATAGAAAAGGCAATCCTTGGCGTAATTAAAATTTGCGACAGTAAAAAATTATTTTTTGAATAATTTACTATAGAAAAGGCAATCCCTGGCGTAATTAAAATTTGCGACAGTATGAAATTATTTGTTGAATAATTTACTATAGAAAGGCAATCCCTGGCGTAATTAAAATTTGCGACAGTATAAAATTATTTTTTGAATAATTTACTATAGAAAAGGCAATCCCTGGCGTAATTAAAATTTGCGACAGTATAAAATTATTTTTTGAATAATTTACTATAGAAAAGGCAATCCCTGGCGTAATTAAAATTTGCGACAGTATAAAATTATTTTTTGAATAATTTACTATAGAAAAGGCAATCCCTGGCGGAATTAAAACTTGCGACAGTAAAAAATTATTTTTTGAATAATTTACTATAGAAAAGGCAATCCCTGGCGTAATTACAATTTGCGACAGTAGAAAATTATTTTTTGAATAATTTACTATAGAAAAGGCAATCCCTGGCGTAATTAAAATTTGCGACAGTAGAAAATTATTTTTTGAATAATTTACTATAGAAAAGGCAATCCCTGGCGTAATTAAAATTTGCGACAGTAAAAAATTATTTTATGAATAATTTACTATAGAAAAGGCAATCCCTGGCGTAATTAAAATTTGCGACAGTATAAAATTATTTTTTGAATAATTTACTATAGAAAGGCAATCCCTGGCGTAATTAAAATTTGCGACAGTATAAAATTATTTTTTGAATAATTTACTATAGAAAAGGCAATCCCTGGCGTAATTAAAACTTGCGACAGTAAAAAATTATTTTTTGAATAATTTACTATAGAAAAGGCAATCCCTGGCGTAATTACAATTTGCGACAGTAGAAAATTATTTTTTGAATAATTTACTATAGAAAAGGCAATCCCTGGCGTAATTAAAATTTGCGACAGTAGAAAATAATTTTTTGAATAATTTACTATAGAAAAGGCAATCCCTGGCGTAATTAAAATTTGCGACAGTAAAAAATTATTTTTTGAATAATTTACTATAGAAAAGGCAATCCCTGGCGTAATTAAAATTTGCGACAGTATAAAATTATTTTTTGAATAATTTACTATAGAAAGGCAATCCCTGGCGTAATTAAAATTTGCGACAGTATAAAATTATTTTTTGAATAATTTACTATAGAAAAGGCAATCCCTGGCGTAATTAAAATTTGCGACAGTATAAAATTATTTTTTGAATAATTTACTATAGAAAAGGCAATCCCTGGCGTAATTGAAATTTGCGACAGTAAAAAATTAATGTGTGAGAAATTTACTATAGAAAAGGCAATCCCTGGCGCACTTAAATTTGCGACAGTAGAAAATTATTTTTTGAATAATTTACTATAGAAAAGGCAATCCCTGGCGTAATTAAAACTTGCGATAGTAAAAAATTATTTCTTGAAATAATTTACTATAGAAAAGGCAATCCCTGGCGTAATTAAAATTTGCGACAGTATAAAATTATTTTTTGAATAATTTACTATAGAAAAGGCAATCCCTGGCGTAATTAAAATTTGCGACAGTAATAAAAATATTTTTGTGAATAATTTACTATAGAAAAGGCAATCCCTGGCGTAATTGAAATTTGGCGACAGTAAAAAATTAATGTGTGAGAAATTTACTATAGAAAAGGCAATCCCTGGCGCACTTAAAATTTGCGACAGTAGAAAATTATTTTTTTGAATAATTTACTATAGAAAAGGCAAATCCTGGCGTAATTAAAATTTGCGACAGTATAAAATTATTTTTTGAATAATTTACTATAGAAAAGGCAATCCCTGGCGTAATTAAAACTGTGCGATAGGTAAAAAAATATTTTTTGAATAATTTACTATAGAAAAGGCAATCCCTGGCGGATTTGAAATTTGCGACAGTATAAAATTATTTTTTGAATAATTTACTATAGAAAAGGCAATCCCTGGCGCAATTACAATTTGCGACAGGTTGAAAAATTATTTTTTGAATAATTTACTATAGAACAGGCAATCCCTGCGTAATTAAAATTTGCGACAGTAAAAAATTATTTTTTGAATAATCTTACTATAGAAAAGGCAATCCCTGGCGCAATTAAAATTTGCGACAGTATAAAATTGTTTTTTGAATAATTTACTATAGAAAAGGCAATCCTGGCGGAATAAAACTTGCGACAGTAAAAAATTTTTTGAATAATTTACTATAGAAAAGGCAATCCCTGGCGTAATTACTATTTTCGACAGTAGAAATTATTTTTTGAATAATTTACTATAGAAAAGGCAATCCCTGGCGTAATTAAAATTTACGACAGTAGAAAAATTATTTTTTGAATAATTTACTATAGAAAAGGCAATCCCTGGCGTAATTAAAATTTGCGACAGTATAAAAATTATTTTTTGAATAATTTACTATAGAAAAGGCAATCCCTGGCGTAATTGAAATTTGCGACAGTAAAAATTAATGTGTGAGAAATTTACTATAGAAAAGGCAATCCCTGGCGCACTTAAAATTGCGACAGTAGAAAATTAATTTTTTGAATAATTTACTATAGAAAAGGCAATCCCTGGCGTCAATTAAAACTTTCCGATAGTAAAAAATTATTTCTTGAATAATTTACTATAGAAAGGCAATCCCTGGCGTAATTAAAATTTGCGACAGTATAAAATTATTTTTTGAATAATTTACTATAGAAAAGGCAATCCCTGGCGTAATTAAAATTTGCGACAGTAGTAAAATTATTTTTTGAATAATTTACTATAGAAACAGGCAATCCCTGGCGTAATTAAAATTTGCGACAGTATAAAATTATTTTTGAATAATTTACTATAGAAAAGGCAATCCCTGGCGCAATTACAATTTGCGACAGTTGAAAATTATTTTTGAATAATTTACTATAGAAAAGGCAATCCCTGGCGTAATTAAAATTTGCGCCAGTATAAAATTATTTTTTGAATAATTTACTATAGAAAAGGCAATCCCTGGCGTAATTAAAATTTGCGACAGTATAAAATTATTTTTTGAATAATTTACTATAGAAAATGCAATCCCTCGGCGGAATTAAAACTTGCGACAGTAAAAAATTATTTTTTGAATAATTTACTATAGAAAAGGCAATCCCTGGCGTAATAACAATTTGCGACAGGTAGAGAAATTATTTTTTGAATAATTTACTATAGAAAAGGCAATCCCTGGCGTAATTAAAATTTGCGACAGTAGAAAATTATTTGTTTGAATAATTTACTATAGAAAAGGCAATCCCTGGCGTAATTAAAATTTGCGACAGTAAAAATTATTTTTTGAATAATTTACTATAGAAAAGGCAATCCCTGGCGTAGTTAAAATTTGCGACAGTATAAAATTATTTTTTGAATAATTTACTATAGAAAGGCCAATCCCTGGCGTAATTAAAATTTGCGACAGTATAAAATTATTTTTGAATAATTTACTATAGAAAAGGCAATCCCTGGCGTAATTAAAATTTGCGACAGTATAAAATTATTTTTTGAATAATTTACTATAGAAAAGCAATCCTTGCGTAATTAAAATTTGCGACAGTATAAATTATTTTTGAATAATTTACTATAGAAAAGGCAATCCCTGGCGGAATTAAAACTTGCGACAGTATAAAATTATTTTTTGAATAATTTACTATAGAAAAGGCAATCCCCTGGCGTAATTACAAATTTGCGACAGTAGAAAATTATTTTTTGAATAATTTACTATAGAAAAGGCAATCCCTGGCGTAATTAAAATTTGCGACAGTAGAAAAATTATTTTTGAATAATTTACTATAGAAAAGGCAATCCCTGGCGTAATTAAAATTTGCGACAGTAGAAAATTATTTTTTGAATAATTTACTATAGACAAAGGCAATCCCTGGCGTAATTAAAATTTGCGACAGTATAAAATTATTTTTGAATAATTTACTATAGAAAAGGCAATCCCTGGCGTAATTAAAATTTGCGACAGTATAAAATTATTTTTTGAATAATTTACTATAGAAAAGGCAATCCCTGGCGTAATTAAAACTTGCGACAGTAAAAAATTATTTTTTGAATAATTTACTATAGAAAAGGCAATCCCTGGCGTAATTACAATTTGCGACAGTATGAAAATTATTTTTTGAATAATTTACTATAGAAAAGGCAATCCCTGCGGTAATTAAAATTTGCGACAGTAGTTTTTTGAATAATTTACTATAGAAAAGGCAATCCCTGGCGGAATTAAAACTTGCGACAGTAAAAAATTATTTTTTGAATAATTTACTATAGAAAAGGCAATCCCTGGCGTAATTACAATTTGCGACAGTAGAAAATTATTTTTTGAATATTTTACTATAGAAAAGGCAATCCCTGGCGGAATTAAAGTTTGCGACAGTAGAAAATTATTTTTTGAATAATTTACTATAGAAAAGGCAATCCCTGGCGTAATTAAAATTTGGGACAGTAAAAAATTATTTTTTGAATAATTTACTATAGAAAAGGCAATCCCTGGCGTAATTAAAATTTGCGACAGTATAAAATTATTTTTTGAATAATTTACTATAGAAAGGCAATCCCTGGCGTAATTAAAATTTGCGACAGTATAAAATTATTTTTTGAATAATTTACTATAGAAAAGGCAATCCCTGGGGTAATTAAAATTTGCGACAGTATAAAATTATTTTTTGAATAATTTACTATAGAAAAGGCAATCCCTGGCGTAATTGAAATTTGCGACAGTAAAAAATTAATGTGTGAGAAATTTACTATAGAAAAGGCAATCCCTGGCGCACTTAAAATTTGCGACAGTAGAAAATTATTTTTTGAATAATTTACTATAGAAAAGGCAATCCCTGGCGTAATTAAAATTTGCGACGGTATAAAATTATTTTTTGAATAATTTACTGTAGAAAAGGCAATCCCTGGCGTAATTAAAATTTGCGACAGTATAAAATTATTTTTTGAATAATTTACTATAGAAAAGGCAATCCCTGGCGCAATTACAATTTGCGACAGTTGAAAATTATTTTTTGAATAATTTACTATAGAAAAGGCAATCCCTGGCGTAATTAAAATTTGCGACAGTATAAAATTATTTTTTGAATAATTTACTATAGAAAAGGCAATCCCTGGCGTAATTAAAATTTGCGACAGTATAAAATTATTTTTTGAATAATTTACTATAGAAAAGGCAATCCCTGGCGGAATTAAAACTTGCGACAGTAAAAAATTATTTTTTGAATAATTTACTATAGAAAAGGCAATCCCTGGCGTAATTACAATTTGCGACAGTAGAAAATTATTTTTTGAATAATTTACTATAGAAAAGGCAATCCCTGGCGTAATTAAAATTTGCGACAGTAGAAAATTATTTTTTGAATAATTTACTATAGAAAAGGCAATCCCTGGCGTAATTAAAATTTGCGACAGTATAAAATTATTTTTTGAATAATTTACTATAGAAAAGGCAATCCCTGGCGTAATTAAAATTTGCGACAGTATAAAATTATTTTTTGAATAATTTACTATAGAAAAGGCAATCCCTGGCGGAATTAAAACTTGCGACAGTAAAAAATTATTTTTTGAATAATTTACTATAGAAAAGGCAATCCCTGGCGTAATTACAATTTGCGACAGTAGAAAATTATTTTTTGAATAATTTACTATAGAAAAGGCAATCCCTGGCGTAATTAAAATTTGCGACAGTAGAAAATTATTTTTTGAATAATTTACTATAGAAAAGGCAATCCCTGGCGTAATTAAAATTTGCGACAGTAAAAAATTATTTTTTGAATAATTTACTAAAGAAAAGGCAATCCCTGGCGTAATTAAAATTTGTGACAGTATAAAATTATTTTTTTGAATAATTTACTATAGAAAAGGCAATCCCTGGCGTAATTAAAATTTGCGACAGGATAAAATTATTTTTTGAATAATTTACTATAGAAAAGGCAATCCCTGGCGTAATTAAAATTTGCGACAGTATAAAATTATTTTTTGAATAATTTACGATAGAAAAGGCAATCCCTGGCGTAATTAAAATTTTCGACAGTATAAAATTATTTTTTGAATAATTTACTATAGGAAAGGCAATCCCTGGCGTAATTGAAATTTGCGACAGTAAAAAATTAAAGTGTGAGAAATTTACTATAGAAAAGGCAATCCCTGGCGCACTTAAAATTTGCGACAGTAGAAAATTATTTTTTGAATAATTTACTATAGAAAAGGCAATCCCTGGCGTAATTAAAACTTGCGATAGTAAAAAATTATTTCTTGAATAATTTACTATAGAAAAGGCAATCCCTGGCGTAATTAAAATTTGCGACAGTAGAAAATTATTTTTTGAATAATTTACTATAGAAAAGGCAATCCCTGGCGTAATTAAAATTTGCGACAGTATAAAATTATTTTTTGAATAATTTACTATAGAAAAGGCAATCCCTGGCGTAATTAAAATTTGCGACAGTAAAAAATTATTTTTTGAATAATTTACTATAGAAAAGGCAATCCCTGGCGCAATTAAAATTTGCGACAGTATACAATTATTTTTTGAATAATTTACTATAGAAAAGGCAATCCCTGGCGCACTTAAAATTTGCGACAGTAAAAAATTATTTTTTGAATAATTTACTATAGAAAAGGCAATCCCTGGCGTAATTAAAATTTGCGACAGTATAAAATTATTTTTTGAATAATTTACTATAGAAAAGGCAATCCCTGGCGTAATTAAAATTTGTGACAGTAAAAAATTATTTTTTGAATAATTTAATATAGAAAAGGCAATCCCTGGCGCAATTAAAATTTGCGACAGTATAAAATTATTTTTTGAATAATTTATTATAGAAAAGGCAATCCCTGGCGCACTTAAAATTTGCGACAGTAGAAAATAATTTTTTGAATAATTTACTATAGTAAAGGCAATCCCTGGCTTATTTAAAATTTGCGACAGTATAAAATTATTTTTAAATAATTTACTATAGAAAAGGCAATCCCTGGCGTAATTAAAATTTGCGACAGTAAAAAATTATTTTTTGAATAATTTAATATAGAAAAGGCAATCCCTGGCGTAATTAAAATTTGCGACAGTATAAAATTATTTTTTGAATAATTTACTATAGAAAAGGCAATCCCTGGCGTAATTAAAACTTGCGATAGTAAAAAATTATTTTTTGAATAATTTACTATAGAAAAGTCAATCCCTGGCGTAATTAAAATTTGCGACAGTAGAAAATTATTTTTTGAATAATTTACTATAGAAAGGCAATCCCTGGCGTAATTAAAATTTGCGACAGTAGAAAATTATTTTTTGAATAATTTACTATAGAAAAGGCAATCCCTGGCGGATTTGAAATTTGCGATAGTATAAAATTATTTTTTGAATAATTTACTATAGAAAAGGCAATCCCTGGCGTGATTAAAATTTGCGACAGTAAAAAATTATTTTTTGAATAATTTACTATAGAAAAGGCAATCCCTGGCGCAATTAAAATTTGCGACAGTAGAAAATTATTTTTTGAATAATTTACTATAGAAAAGGCAATCCCTGGCGCACTTAAAATTTGCGGCAGTATAAAATTATTTTTTGAATAATTTACTATAGAAAACGCAATCTCTGGCGTAATTAAAACTTGCGACAGTAAAAAATTATTTTTTGAATAATTTATTATAGAAAAGGCAATCCCTGGCGCACTTAAAACTTGCGACAGTAGAAAATTATTTTTTGAATAATTTACTATAGAAAAGGCAATCCCTGGCGCAATTACAATTTGCGACAGTAAAAAATTATTTTTTGAATAATTTACTATAGAAAAGGCAATCCCTGGCGCAATTAAAATTTGCGACAGTAAAAAATTATTTTTTGAATAATTTACTATAGAAAAGGCAATCCCTGGCGCAATTACAATTTGCGACAGTAAAAAATTATTTTTTGAATAATTTACTATAGAAAAGGCAATCCCTGGCGCAATTACAATTTGCGACAGTAGAAAATTATTTTTTGAATAATTTACTTTAGAAAAAGCAATCCCTGGCGTATTTAAAATTTGCGACAGTAAAAAAATATTTTTTGAATAATTTACTATAGAAAAGGCAATCCGTGTCGCAATTACAATTTGCGACAGTAGAAAATTATTTTTTGAATAATTTACTATAGAAAAGGCAATCCCTGGCGAAATTAAAATTTGCGACAGTTGAAAATTATTTTTTGGATAATTTATTATAGAAAAGGCAATCCCTGGCGTAATTAAAATTTGCGACAGTATAAAATTATTTTTTGAATAACTTACCTGGCGAAATTGAAATTTGCGACAGGATAAAATTATTTTTTGAATAATTTACTATAGAAAAGGCAATCCCTGGCGCACTTAAAATTTGCGACAGTATAAAATTATTTTTTGAATAATTTACTATAGAAAAGGCAATCCCTGGCGTAATTAAAATTTGCGACAGTATAAAATTATTTTTTGAATAATTTACTATAGAAAAGGCAATCCCTGGCGTAATTAAAATTCGCGACAGTAAAAAATTATTTTTTGAATAATTTACTATAGAAAAGGCAATCCCTGGCGCAATTAAAATTTGCGACAGTTGAAAATTATTTTTTTGCAAATTTACTATAGAAAAGGCAATCCCTGGCGTATTTAAAATTTGCGACAGTAAAAAATTATTTTTTGAATAATTTACTATAGAAAAGGCAATCCCTGGCGTAGTTAAAATTTGCGACAGTAAAAAATTATTTTTTGAATAATTTACTATAGAAAAGGCAATCCCTGGCGCAATTAAAATTTGCGACAGTAAAAAATTATTTTTTGAATAATTTACTATAGAAAAGGCAATCCCTGGCGTAATTAAAATTTGCGACAGTATAAAATTATTTTTTGAATAATTTACTATAGAAAAGGCAATCCCTGGCGTAATTAAAATTTGCGACAGTATAAAATTATTTTTTGAATAATTTACTATAGAAAAGGCAATCCCTGGCGTAATTAAAATTTGCGACAGTATAAAATTATTTTTTGAATAATTTACTATAGAAAAGGCAATCCCTGGCGTATTTAAAATTTGCGACAGTAAAAAATTATTTTTTTGAATAATTTACTGTAGAAAAGGCAATCCCTGGCGCAATTAAAATTTGCGACAGTAGAAAATTATTTTTTGAATAATTTACTATAGAAAAGGCAATCCCTGGCGTAATTAAAATTTGCGACAGTATAAAATTATTTTTTGAATAATTTACTATAGAAAAGGCAATCCCTGGCGTAATTAAAATTTGCGACAGTATAAAATTATTTTTTGAATAATTTACTATAGAAAAGGCAATCCCTGGCGTAATTAAAATTTGCGACAGTAGAAAATTATTTTTTGAATAATTTACTATAGAAAAGGCAATCCCTGGCGTAATTAAAATTTGCGACAGTTGAAAATTATTTTTTGAATAATTTACTATAGAAAAGGCAATCCCTGGCGTAATTAAAATTTGCGACAGTAGAAAATTTACTATAGAAAAGGCAATCCCTGGCGTAATTAAAATTTGCGACAGTAGAAAATTATTTTTTGAATAATTTACTCTAGAAAAGGCAATCCCTGGCGTAATTAAAATTTGCGACAGTATAAAATTATTTTTTGAATAATATACCTGGCGAAATTGAAATTTGCGACAGTATAAAATTATTTTTTGAATAATTTACTATAGAAAAGGCAATCCCTGCGCACTTAAAATTTGCGACAGTATAAAATTATTTTTTGAATAATTTACTATAGAAAAGGCCATCCCTGGCGTAATTAAAATTTGCGACAGTATAAAATTATTTTTTGAATAATTTACTATAGAAAAGGCAATCCCTGGCGTAATTAAAATTTGCGACAGTATAAAATTATTTTTTGAATAATTTACTATAGAAAAGGCAATCCCTGGCGTAATTAAAATTTGCGACAGTTGAAAATTATTTTTTGAATAATTTACTATAGAAAAGGCAATCCCTGGCGTAATTAAAATTTGCGACAGTATAAAATTATTTTTTGAATAATTTACTATCGAAAAGGCAATCCCTGGCGCAATTAAAATTTGCGAAAGTAGAAAATTATTTTTTGAATAATTTACTATAGAAAAGGCAATCCCTGGCGTAATTAAAATTTGCTACAGTTGAAAATTATTTTTTGAATAATTTACTATAGAAAAGGCAATCCCTGGCGTAATTAAAATTTGCGACAGTATAAAATTATTTTTTGAATAATTTACTATAGAAAAGGCAATCCCTGGCGTAATTAAAATTTGCGACAGTATAAAATTATTTTTTGAATAATTTACCTGGCGAAATTGAAATTTGCGACAGTAGAAAATTATTTTTTGAATAATTTACTATAGAAAAGGCAATCCCTGGCGCAATTAAAATTTGCGACAGTAAAAAATTATTTTTTGAATAATTTACTATAGAAAAGGCAATCCCTGGCGTAATTAAAATTTGCGACAGTAGAAAATTATTTTTTGAATAATTTACTATAGAAAAGGCAATCCCTGGCGTAATTAAAATTTGCGACAGTATAAAATTATTTTTTGAATAATTTACTATAGAAAAGGCAATCCGTGTCGCAATTACAATTTGCGACAGTAGAAAATTATTTTTTGAATTATTTACTATAGAAAAGGCAATCCCTGGCGTAATTAAAATTTGCGACAGTTGAAAATTATTTTTTGAATAATTTACTATAGAAAAGGCAATCCCTGGCGTAATTAAAATTTGCGACAGTATAAAATAATTTTTTGAATAATTTACCTGGCGAAATTGAAATTTGCGACAGTATAAAATTATTTTTTGAATAATTTACTATAGAAAAGGCAATCCCTGGCGCACTTAAAATTTGCGACAGTATAAAATTATTTTTTGAATAATTTACTATAGAAAAGAAGGCAATCCTGGCGTAATTAAAATTTGCGACAGTATAAAATTATTTTTTGAATAATTTACTATAGAAAAGGCAATCCCTGGCGTAATTAAAATTTGCGACAGTAAAAAATTATTTTTTGAATAATTTACTATAGAAAAGGCAATCCCTGGCGCAATTAAAATTTGCGACAGTTGAAAATTATTTTTTTGCAAATTTGCTATAGAAAAGGCAATCCCTGGCGTATTTAAAATTTGCGACAGTATAAAATTATTTTTTGAATAATTTACTATAGAAAAGGCAATCCCTGGCGTAATTAAAATTTGCGACAGTATAAAATTATTTTTTGAATAATTTACTATAGAAAAGGCAATCCCTGGCGTAATTAAAATTTGCGACAGTATAAAATTATTTTTTGAATAATTTACTATAGAAAAGGCAATCCCTGGCGTATTTAAAATTTGCGACAGTAAAAAATTATTTTTTTGAATAATTTACTGTAGAAAAGGCAATCCCTGGCGCAATTAAAATTTGCGATAGTAGAAAATTATTTTTTGAATAATTTACTATAGAAAAGGCAATCCCTGGCGTAATTAAAATTTGCGACAGTATAAAATTATTTTTTTGAATAATTTACTATAGAAAAGGCAATCCCTGGCGTAATTAAAATTTGCGACAGTATAAAATTATTTTTTGAATAATTTACTATAGAAAAGGCAATCCCTGGCGTAATTAAAATTTGCGACAGTAGAAAATTATTTTTTGAATAATTTACTATAGAAAAGGCAATACCTGGCGTAATTAAAATTTGCGACAGTTGACAATTATTTTTTGAAAAATTTACTATAGAAAAGGCAATCCCTGGCGTAATTAAAATTTGCGACAGTAGAAAATTTACTATAGAAAAGGCAATCCCTGTCGTAATTAAAATTTGCGACAGTAGAAAATTATTTTTTGAATAATTTACTATAGAATAGGCAATCCCTGGCGTAATTAAAATTTGCGACAGTATAAAATTATTTTTTGAATAATTTACCTGGCGAAATTGAAATTTGCGACAGTATAAAATTATTTTTTGAATAATATACTATAGAAAAGGCAATCCCTGGCGCACTTAAAATTTGCGACAGTATAAAATTATTTTTTGAATAATTTACTATAGAAAAGGCAATCCCTGGCGTAATTAAAATTTGCGAGAGTATAAAATTATTTTTTGAATAATTTACTATAGAAAAGGCAATCCCTGGCGTAATTAAAATTTGCGACAGTATAAAATTATTTTTTGAATAATTTACTATAGAAAAGGCAATCCCTGGCGTAATTAAAATTTGCGACAGTTGAAAATAATTTTTTGAATAATTTACTATAGAAAAGGCAATCCCTGGCGTAATTAAAATTTGCGACAGTATAAAATTATTTTTTGAATAATTTACTATCGAAAAGGCAATCCCTGGTGTAATTAAAATTTGCGACAGTATAAAATTATTTTTTGAATAATTTACTATAGAAAAGGCAATCCCTGGCGTATTTAAAATTTGCGACAGTAAAAAATTATTTTTTTGAATAATTTACTGTAGAAAAGGCAATCCCTGGCGTATTTAAAATTTGCGACAGTAAAAAATTATTTTTTTGAATAATTTACTGTAGAAAGGCAATCCCTGGCGCACTTAAAATTTGCGACAGTAAAAAATTATTTTTTGAATAATTTACTATAGAAAAGGCAAACCGTGTCGCAATTACAATTTGCGACAGTAGAAAATTATTTTTTGAATAATTTACTATAGAAAAGGCAATCCCCTGGCGTAATTAAAATTTGCGACAGTTGAAAATTATTTTTTGAATAATTTACTATAGAAAAGGCAATCCTGGCGTAATTAAAATTTGCGACAGTATAAAATTATTTTTTGAATAATTTACCTGGCGAAATTGAAATTTGCGACAGTATAAAATTATTTTTTGAATAATTTACTATAGAAAAGGCAATCCCTGGCGCACTTAAAATTTGCGACAGTATAAAATTATTTTTTGAATAATTTACTATAGAAAAGGCAATCCCTGGCGTAATTAAAATTTGCGACAGTATAAAATTATTTTTTGAATAATTTACTATAGAAAAGGCAATCCTTGGCGTAATTAAAATTTGCGACAGTAAAAAATTATTTTTTGAATAATTTACTATAGAAAAGGCAATCCCTGGCGCAATTAAAATTTGCGACAGTTGAAAATTATTTTTTTGCAAATTTGCTATAGAAAAGGCAATCCCTGGCGTATTTAAAATTTGCGACAGTATAAAATTATTTTTTGAATAATTTACTATAGAAAAGGCAATCCCTGGCGTAATTAAAATTTGCGACAGTATAAAATTATTTTTTGAATAATTTACTATAGAAAAGGCAATCCCTGGCGTAATTAAAATTTGCGACAGTATAAAATTATTTTTTGAATAATTTACTATAGAAAAGGAAATCAATGGCGTATTTAAAATTTGCGACAGTAAAAAATTATTTTTTTGAATAATTTACTGTAGAAAAGGCAATCCCTGGCGCAATTAAAATTTGCGATAGTAGAAAATTATTTTTTGAATAATTTACTATAGAAAAGGCAATCCCTGGCGTAATTAAAATTTGCGACAGTATAAAATTATTTTTTGAATAATTTACTATAGAAAAGGCAATCCCTGGCGTAATTAAAATTTGCGACAGTATAAAATTATTTTTTGAATAATTTACTATAGAAAAGGCAATCCCTGGCGTAATTAAAATTTGCGACAGTAGAAAATTATTTTTTGAATTATTTACTATAGAAAAGGCAATCCCTGGCGTAATTAAAATTTGCGACAGTTGACAATTATTTTTTGAATAATTTACTATAGAAAAGGCAATCCCTGGCGTAATTAAAATTTGCGACAGTAGAAAATTTACTATAGAAAAGGCAATCCCTGTCGTAATTAAAATTTGCGACAGTAGAAAATTATTTTTTGAATAATTTACTATAGAATAGGCAATCCCTGGCGTAATTAAAATTTGCGACAGTATAAAATTATTTTTTGAATAATTTACCTGGCGAAATTGAAATTTGCGACAGTATAAAATTATTTTTTGAATAATTTACTATAGAAAAGGCAATCCCTGGCGCACTTAAAATTTGCGACAGTATAAAATTATTTTTTGAATAATTTACTATAGAAAAGGCAATCCCTGGCGTAATTAAAATTTGCGACAGTATAAAATTATTTTTTGAATAATTTACTATAGAAAAGGCAATCCCTGGCGTAATTAAAATTTGCGACAGTATAAAATTATTTTTTGAATAATTTACTATAGAAAAGGCAATCCCTGGCGTAATTAAAATTTGCGACAGTTGAAAATAATTTTTTGAATAATTTACTATAGAAAAGGCAATCCCTGGCGTAATTAAAATTTGCGACAGTATAAAATTATTTTTTGAATAATTTACTATCGAAAAGGCAATCCCTGGCGTAATTAAAATTTGCGACAGTATAAAATTATTTTTTGAATAATTTACTATAGAAAAGGCAATCCCTGGCGTATTTAAAATTTGCGACAGTAAAAAATTATTTTTTTGAATAATTTACTGTAGAAAAGGCAATCCCTGGCGTATTTAAAATTTGCGACAGTAAAAAATTATTTTTTTGAATAATTTACTGTAGAAAAGGCAATCCCTGGCGCACTTAAAATTTGCGACAGTAAAAAATTATTTTTTGAATAATTTACCTGGCGAAATTGAAATTTGCGACAGTATAAAATTATTTTTTGAATAATTTACTATAGAAAAGGCAATCCCTGGCGCACTTAAAATTTGCGACATTAAAAAATTATTTTTTGAATAATTTACTATAGAAAAGGCAATCCCTGGCGCAATTAAAATTTGCGACAGTAAAAAATTATTTTTTGAATAATTTACTATAGAAAAGGCAATCCCTGGCGCAATTACAATTTGCGACAGTATAAAATTATTTTTTGAATAATTTACTATAGAAAAGGCAATCCCTGGCGCACTTAAAATTTGCGACAGTAGAAAATTATTTTTTGAATAATTTACTATAGAAAAGGCAATCCCTGGCGCAATTACAATTTACTAGAGTAAAAAATTATTTTTTGAATAATTTACTATAGAAAAGGCAATCCCTGGCGCAATTACAATTTGCGACAGTATAAAATTATTTTTTGAATAATTTACTATAGAAAAGGCAATCCCTGGCGCACTTAAAATTTGCGACAGTAGAAAATTATTTTTTGAATAATTTACTATAGAAAAGGCAATCCCTGGCGCAATTACAATTTGCGAGAGTAAAAAATTATTTTTTGAATAATTTACTATAGAAAAGGCAATCCCTGGCGCAATTAAAATTTGCGACAGTATAAAATTATTTTTTGAATAATTTACTATAGAAAAGGCAATCCCTGGCGCAATTAAAATTTGCGATAGTAGAAAATTATTTTTTGAATAATTTACTATAGAAAAGGCAATCCCTGGCGTAATTAAAATTTGCGACAGTATAAAATTATTTTTTGAATAATTTACTATAGAAAAGGCAATCCCTGGCGTAATTAAAATTTGCGACAGTATAAAATTATTTTTTGAATAATTTACTATAGAAAAGGCAATCCCTGGCGTATTTAAAATTTGCGACAGTAAAAAATTATTTTTTTGAATAATTTACTGTAGAAAAGGCAATCCCTGGCGCAGTTAAAATTTGCGATAGTAGAAAATTATTTTTTGAATAATTTACTATAGAAAAGGCAATCCCTGGCGTAATTAAAATTTGCGACAGTATAAAATTATTTTTTGAATAATTTACTATAGAAAAGGCAATCCCTGGCGTAATTAAAATTTGCGACAATATAAAATTATTTTTTGAATAATTTACTATAGAAAAGGCAATCCCTGGCGTAATTAAAATTTGCGACAGTAGAAAATTATTTTTTGAATAATTTACTATAGAAAAGGCAATCCCTGGCGTAATTAAAATTTGCGACAGTTGACAATTATTTTTTGAATAATTTACTATAGAAAAGGCAATCCCTGGCGTAATTAAAATTTGCGACAGTAGAAAATTTACTATAGAAAAGGCAATCCCTGTCGTAATTAAAATTTGCGACAGTAGAAAATTATTTTTTGAATAATTTACTATAGAATAGGCAATCCCTGGCGTAATTAAAATTTGCGACAGTATAAAATTATTTTTTGAATAATTTACCTGGCGAAATTGAAATTTGCGACAGTATAAAATTATTTTTTGAATAATTTACTATAGAAAAGGCAATCCCTGGCGCACTTAAAATTTGCGACAGTTGAAAATAATTTTTTGAATAATTTACTATAGAAAAGGCAATCCCTGGCGTAATTAAAATTTGCGACAGTATAAAATTATTTTTTGAATAATTTACTATCGAAAAGGCAATCCCTGGTGTAATTAAAATTTGCGACAGTATAAAATTATTTTTTGAATAATTTACTATAGAAAAGGCAATCCCTGGCGTATTTAAAATTTGCGACAGTAAAAAATTATTTTTTTGAATAATTTACTGTAGAAAAGGCAATCCCTGGCGTATTTAAAATTTGCGACAGTAAAAAATTATTTTTTTGAATAATTTACTGTAGAAAAGGCAATCCCTGGCGCACTTAAAATTTGCGACAGTAAAAAATTATTTTTTGAATAATTTACTATAGAAAAGGCAATCCGTGTCGCAATTACAATTTGCGACAGTAGAAAATTATTTTTTGAATAATTTACTATAGAAAAGGCAATCCCTGGCGTAATTAAAATTTGCGACAGTTGAAAATTATTTTTTGAATAATTTACTATAGAAAAGGCAATCCCTGGCGTAATTAAAATTTGCGACAGTATAAAATTATTTTTTGAATAATTTACCTGGCGAAATTGAAATTTGCGACAGTATAAAATTATTTTTTGAATAATTTACTATAGAAAAGGCAATCCCTGGCGCACTTAAAATTTGCGACAGTATAAAATTATTTTTTGAATAATTTACTATAGAAAAGGCAATCCCTGGCGTAATTAAAATTTGCGACAGTATAAAATTATTTTTTGAATAATTTACTATAGAAAAGGCAATCCTTGGCGTAATTAAAATTTGCGACAGTAAAAAATTATTTTTTGAATAATTTACTATAGAAAAGGCAATCCCTGGCGCAATTAAAATTTGCGACAGTTGAAAATTATTTTTTTGCAAATTTGCTATAGAAAAGGCAATCCCTGGCGTATTTAAAATTTGCGACAGTATAAAATTATTTTTTGAATAATTTTCTATAGAAAAGGCAATCCCTGGCGTAATTAAAATTTGCGACAGTATAAAATTATTTTTTGAATAATTTACTATAGAAAAGGCAATCCCTGGCGTAATTAAAATTTGCGACAGTATAAAATTATTTTTTGAATAATTTACTATAGAAAAGGCAATCCCTGGCGTAATTAAAATTTGCGACAGTATAAAATTATTTTTTGAATAATTTACTATAGAAAAGGCAATCCCTGGCGTATTTAAAATTTGCGACAGTAAAAAATTATTTTTTTGAATAATTTACTGTAGAAAAGGCAATCCCTGGCGCAATTAAAATTTGCGATAGTAGAAAATTATTTTTTGAATAATTTACTATAGAAAAGGCAATCCCTGGCGTAATTAAAATTTGCGACAGTATAAAATTATTTTTTGAATAATTTACTATAGAAAAGGCAATCCCTGGCGTAATTAAAATTTGCTACAGTATAAAATTATTTTTTGAATAATTTACTATAGAAAAGGCAATCCCTGGCGTAATTAAAATTTGCGACAGTAGAAAATTATTTTTTGAATAATTTACTATAGAAAAGGCAATCCCTGGCGCACTTAAAATTTGCGACAGTAAAAAATTATTTTTTGAATAATTTACTATAGAAAAGGCAATCCCTGGCGCAATTAAAATTTGCGACAGTAAAAAATTATTTTTTGAATAATTTACTATAGAAAAGGCAATCCCTGGCGCAATTACAATTTGCGACAGTATAAAATTATTTTTTGAATAATTTACTATAGAAAAGGCAATCCCTGGCGCACTTAAAATTTGCGACAGTAGAAAATTATTTTTTGAATAATTTACTATAGAAAAGGCAATCCCTGGCGCAATTACAATTTGCGAGAGTAAAAAATTATTTTTTGAATAATTTACTATAGAAAAGGCAATCCCTGGCGCAATTACAATTTGCGACAGTATAAAATTATTTTTTGAATAATTTACTATAGAAAAGGCAATCCCTGGCGCACTTAAAATTTGCGACAGTAGAAAATTATTTTTTGAATAATTTACTATAGAAAAGGCAATCCCTGGCGCAATTACAATTTGCGAGAGTAAAAAATTATTTTTTGAATAATTTACTATAGAAAAGGCAATCCCTGGCGCAATTAAAATTTGCGACAGTATAAAATTATTTTTTGAATAATTTACTATAGAAAAGGCAATCCCTGGCGCAATTAAAATTTGCGATAGTAGAAAATTATTTTTTGAATAATTTACTATAGAAAAGGCAATCCCTGGCGTAATTAAAATTTGCGACAGTATAAAATTATTTTTTGAATAATTTACTATAGAAAAGGCAATCCCTGGCGTAATTAAAATTTGCGACAGTATAAAATTATTTTTTGAATAATTTACTATAGAAAAGGCAATCCCTGGCGTAATTAAAATTTGCGACAGTATAAAATTATTTTTTGAATAATTTACTATAGAAAAGGCAATCCCTGGCGTAATTAAAATTTGCGACAGTAGAAAATTATTTTTTGAATAATTTACTATAGAAAAGGCAATCCCTGGCGTAATTAAAATTTGCGACAGTTGACAATTATTTTTTGAATAATTTACTATAGAAAAGGCAATCCCTGGCGTAATTAAAATTTGCGACAGTAGAAAATTTACTATAGAAAAGGCAATCCCTGTCGTAATTAAAATTTGCGACAGTAGAAAATTATTTTTTGAATAATTTACTATAGAATAGGCAATCCCTGGCGTAATTAAAATTTGCGACAGTATAAAATTATTTTTTGAATAATTTACCTGGCGAAATTGAAATTTGCGACAGTATAAAATTATTTTTTGAATAATTTACTATAGAAAAGGCAATCCCTGGCGCACTTAAAATTTGCGACAGTATAAAATTATTTTTTGATTAATTTACTATAGAAAAGGCAATCCCTGGCGTTATTAAAATTTGCGACAGTATAAAATTATTTTTTGAATAATTTACTATAGAAAAGGCAATCCCTGCCGTAATTAAAATTTGCGACAGTATAAAATTATTTTTTGAATAATTTACTATCGAAAAGGCAATCCCTGGCGTAATTAAAATTTGCGACAGTATAAAATTATTTTTTGAATAATTTACTATAGAAAAGGCAATCCCTGGCGTATTTAAAATTTGCGACAGTAAAAAATTATTTTTTTGAATAATTTACTGTAGAAAAGGCAATCCCTGGCGTATTTAAAATTTGCGACAGTAAAAAATTATTTTTTTTTAAAATAATTTACTGTAGAAAAGGCAATCCCTGGCGCACTTAAAATATGCGACAGTAAAAAATTATTTTTTGAATAATTTACCTGGCGAAATTGAAATTTGCGACATTATAAAATTATTTTTTGAATAATTTACTATAGAAAAGGCAATCCCTGGCGCACTTAAAATTTGCGACAGTAAAAAATTATTTTTTGAATAATTTACTATAGAAAAGGCAATCCCTGGCGCAATTAAAATTTGCGACAGTAAAAAATTATTTTTTGAATAATTTACTATAGAAAAGGCAATCCCTGGCGCAATTACGATTTGCGACAGTATAAAATTATTTTTTGAATAATTTACTATAGAAAAGGCAATCCCTGGCGCACTTAAAATTTGCGACAGTAGAAAATTATTTTTTGAATAATTTACTATAGAAAAGGCAATCCCTGGCGCAATTACAATTTGCGAGAGTAAAAAATTATTTTTTGAATAATTTACTATAGAAAAGGCAATCCCTGGCGCAATTAAAATTTGCGACAGTATAAAATTATTTTTTGAATAATTTACTATAGAAAAGGCAATCCCTGGCGCAATTAAAATTTGCGATAGTAGAAAATTATTTTTTGAATAATTTACTATAGAAAAGGCAATCCCTGGCGTAATTAAAATTTGCGACAGTATAAAATTATTTTTTGAATAATTTACTATAGAAAAGGCAATCCCTGGCGTAATTAAAATTTGCGACAGTATAAAATTATTTTTTGAATAATTTACTATAGAAAAGGCAATCCCTGGCGTATTTAAAATTTGCGACAGTAAAAAATTATTTTTTTGAATAATTTACTGTAGAAAAGGCAATCCCTGGCGCAATTAAAATTTGCGATAGTAGAAAATTATTTTTTGAATAATTTACTATAGAAAAGGCAATCCCTGGCGTAATTAAAATTTGCGACAGTATAAAATTATTTTTTGAATAATTTACTATAGAAAAGGCAATCCCTGGCGTAATTAAAATTTGCGACAGTATAAAATTATTTTTTGAATAATTTACTATAGAAAAGGCAATCCCTGGCGCAATTAAAATTTGCGATAGTAGAAAATTATTTTTTGAATAATTTACTATAGAAAAGGCAATCCCTGGCGTAATTAAAATTTGCGACAGTATAAAATTATTTTTTGAATAATTTACTATAGAAAAGGCAATCCCTGGCGTAATTAAAATTTGCGACAGTATAAAATTATTTTTTGAATAATTTACTATAGAAAAGGCAATCCCTGGCGTAATTAAAATTTGCGACAGTAGAAAATTATTTTTTGAATAATTTACTATAGAAAAGGCAATCCCTGGCGTAATTAAAATTTGCGACAGTTGACAATTATTTTTTGAATAATTTACTATAGAAAAGGCAATCCCTGGCGTAATTAAAATTTGCGACAGTATAAAATTATTTTTTGAATAATTTACTATAGAAAAGGCAATCCCTGGCGCACTTAAAATTTGCGACAGTAAAAAATTATTTTTTGAATAATTTACTATAGAAAAGGCAATCCCTGGCGCAATTAAAATTTGCGACAGTAAAAAATTATTTTTTGAATAATTTACTATAGAAAAGGCAATCCCTGGCGCAATTACAATTTGCGACAGTATAAAATTATTTTTTGAATAATTTACTATAGAAAAGGCAATCCCTGGCGCACTTAAAATTTGCGACAGTAGAAAATTATTTTTTGAATAATTTACTATAGAAAAGGCAATCCCTGGCGCAATTACAATTTGCGAGAGTAAAAAATTATTTTTTGAATAATTTACTATAGAAAAGGCAATCCCTGGCGCAATTACAATTTGCGACAGTATAAAATTATTTTTTGAATAATTTACTATAGAAAAGGCAATCCCTGGCGCACTTAAAATTTGCGACAGTAGAAAATTATTTTTTGAATAATTTACTATAGAAAAGGCAATCCCTGGCGCAATTACAATTTGCGAGAGTAAAAAATTATTTTTTGAATAATTTACTATAGAAAAGGCAATCCCTGGCGCAATTAAAATTTGCGACAGTATAAAATTATTTTTTGAATAATTTACTATAGAAAAGGCAATCCCTGGCGCAATTAAAATTTGCGATAGTAGAAAATTATTTTTTGAATAATTTACTATAGAAAAGGCAATCCCTGGCGTAATTAAAATTTGCGACAGTATAAAATTATTTTTTGAATAATTTACTATAGAAAAGGCAATCCCTGGCGTAATTAAAATTTGCGACAGTATAAAATTATTTTTTGAATAATTTACTATAGAAAAGGCAATCCCTGGCGTATTTAAAATTTGCGACAGTAAAAAATTATTTTTTTGAATAATTTACTGTAGAAAAGGCAATCCCTGGCGCAATTAAAATTTGCGATAGTAGAAAATTATTTTTTGAATAATTTACTATAGAAAAGGCAATCCCTGGCGTAATTAAAATTTGCGACAGTATAAAATTATTTTTTGAATAATTTACTATAGAAAAGGCAATCCCTGGCGTAATTAAAATTTGCGACAGTATAAAATTATTTTTTGAATAATTTACTATAGAAAAGGCAATCCCTGGCGTAATTAAAATTTGCGACAGTAGAAAATTATTTTTTGAATAATTTACTATAGAAAAGGCAATCCCTGGCGTAATTAAAATTTGCGACAGTTGACAATTATTTTTTGAATAATTTACTATAGAAAAGGCAATCCCTGGCGTAATTAAAATTTGCGACAGTAGAAAATTTACTAGAGAAAAGGCAATCCCTGTCGTAATTAAAATTTGCGACAGTAGAAAATTATTTTTTGAATAATTTACTATAGAATAGGCAATCCCTGGCGTAATTAAAATTTGCGACAGTATAAAATTATTCTTTGAATAATTTACCTGGCGAAATTGAAATTTGCGACAGTATAAAAATATTTTTTGAATAATTTACTATAGAAAAGGCAATCCCTGGCGCACTTAAAATTTGCGACAGTATAAAATTATTTTTTGAATAATTTACTATAGAAAAGGCAATCCCTGGCGTAATTAAAATTTGCGACAGTATAAAATTATTTTTTGAATAATTTACTATAGAAAAGGCAATCCCTGCCTTAATTAAAATTTGCGACAGTATAAAATTATTTTTTGAATAATTTACTATCGAAAAGGCAATCCCTGGCGTAATTAGAATTTGCGACAGTATAAAATTATTTTTTGAATAATTTACTATAGAAAAGGCAATCCCTGGCGTATTTAAAATTTTCGACAGTAAAAAATTATTTTTTTGAATAATTTACTGTAGAAAAGGCAATCCCTGGCGTATTTAAAATTTGCGACAGTAAAAAATTATTTTTTTTTAAAATAATTTACTGTAGAAAAGGCAATCCCTGGCGCACTTAAAATTTGCGACAGTAAAAAATTATTTTTTGAATAATTTACCTGGCGAAATTGAAATTTGCGACAGTATAAAATTATTTTTTGAATAATTTACTATAGAAAAGGCAATCCCTGGCGCACTTAAAATTTGCGACAGTAAAAAATTATTTTTTGAATAATTTACTATAGAAAAGGCAATCCCTGGCGCAATTAAAATTTGCGACAGTAAAAAATTATTTTTTGAATAATTTACTATAGAAAAGGCAATCCCTGGCGCAATTACGATTTGCGACAGTATAAAATTATTTTTTGAATAATTTACTATAGAAAAGGCAATCCCTGGCGCACTTAAAATTTGCGACATTAGAAAATTATTTTTTGAATAATTTACTATAGAAAAGCCAATCCCTGGCGCAATTACAATTTGCGAGAGTAAAAAATTATTTTTTGAATAATTTACTATAGAAAAGGCAATCCCTGGCGCAATTAAAATTTGCGACAGTATAAAATTATTTTTTGAATAATTTACTATAGAAAAGGCAATCCCTGGCGCAATTAAAATTTGCGATAGTAGAAAATTATTTTTTGAATAATTTACTATAGAAAAGGCAATCCTTGGCGTAATTAAAATTTGCGACAGTATAAATTTATTTTTTGAATAATTTACTATAGAAAAGGCAATCCCTGGCGTAATTAAAATTTGCGACAGTATAAAATTATTTTTTGAATAATTTACTATAGACAAGGCAATCCCTGGCGTATTTAAAATTTGCGACAGTAAAAAATTATTTTTTTGAATAATATACTGTAGAAAAGGCAATCCCTGGCGCAATTAAAATTTGCGATAGTAGAAAATTATTTTTTGAATAATTTACTATAGAAAAGGCAATCCCTGGCGTAATTAAAATTTGCGACAGTATAAAATTATTTTTTGAATAATTTACTATAGAAAAGGCAATCCCTGGCGTAATTAAAATTTGCGACAGTATAAAATTATTTTTTGAATAATTTACTATAGAAAAGGCAATCCCTGGCGCAATTAAAATTTGCGATAGTAGAAAATTATTTTTTTGAATAATTTACTATAGAAAAGGCAATCCCTGGCGTAATTAAAATTTGCGACAGTATAAAATTATTTTTTGAATAATTTACTATAGAAAAGGCAATCCCTGGCGTAATTAAAATTTGCGACAGTATAAAATTATTTTTTGAATAATTTACTATAGAAAAGGCAATCCCTGGCGTAATTAAAATTTGCGACAGTAGAAAATTATTTTTTGAATAATTTACTATAGAAAAGGCAATCCCTGGCGTAATTAAAATTTGCGACAGTTGACAATTATTTTTTGAATAATTTACTATAGAAAAGGCAATCCCTGGCGTAATTAAAATTTGCGACAGTAGAAAATTTACTATAGAAAAGGCAATCCCTGTCGTAATTAAAATTTGCGACAGTAGAAAATTATTTTTTGAATAATTTACTATAGAATAGGCAATCCCTGGCGTAATTAAAATTTGCGACAGTATAAAATTATTTTTTGAATAATTTACCTGGCGAAATTGAAATTTGCGACAGTATAAAATTATTTTTTGAATAATTTACTATAGAAAAGGCAATCCCTGGCGCACTTAAAATTTGCGACAGTATAAAATTATTTTTTGAATAATTTACTAGAGAAAAGGCAATCCCTGGCGTAATTAAAATTTGCGACAGTATAAAATTATTTTTTGAATAATTTACTATAGAAAAGGCAATCCATGGCGTAATTAAAATTTGCGACAGTATAAAATTATTTTTTGAATAATTTACTATAGAAAAGGCAATCCCTGGCGTAATTAAAATTTGCGACAGTTGAAAATAATTTTTTGAATAATTTACTATAGAAAAGGCAATCCCTGGCGTAATTAAAATTTGCGACAGTATAAAATTATTTTTTGAATAATTTACTATCGAAAAGGCAATCCCTGGCGTAATTAAAATTTGCGACAATATAAAATTATTTTTTGAATAATTTACTATAGAAAAGGCAATCCCTGGCGTATTTAAAATTTGCGACAGTAAAAAATTATTTTTTTGAATAATTTACTGTAGAAAAGGCAATCCCTGGCGTATTTAAAATTTGCGACAGTAAAAAATTATTTTTTGAATAATTTACTGTAGAAAAGGCAATCCCTGGCGCACTTAAAATTTGCGACAGTAAAAAATTATTTTTTGAATAATTTACCTGGCGAAATTGAAATTTGCGACAGTATAAAATTATTTTTTGAATAATTTACTATAGAAAAGGCAATCCCTGGCGCACTTAAAATTTGCGACAGTAAAAAATTATTTTTTGAATAATTTACTATAGAAAAGGCAATCCCTGGCGCAATTAAAATTTGCGACAGTAAAAAATTATTTTTTGAATAATTTACTATAGAAAAGGCAATCCTTGGCGCAATTACAATTTGCGACAGTATAAAATTATTTTTTGAATAATTTACTATAGAAAAGGCAATCCCTGGCGCACTTAAAATTTGCGACAGTAGAAAATTATTTTTTGAATAATTTACTATAGAAAAGGCAATCCCTGGCGCAATTACAATTTGCGAGAGTAAAAAATTATTTTTTGAATAAATTACTATAGAAAAGGCAATCCCTGGCGCAATTAAAATTTGCGACAGTAAAAAATTATTTTTTGAATAATTTACTATAGAAAAGGCAATCCCTGGCGCAATTACAATTTGCGGCAGTAAAAAATTATTTTTTGAATAATTTACTATAGAAAAGGCAATCCCTGGCGCAATTACAATTTGCGACAGTAGAAAATTATTTTTTGAATAATTTACTATAGAAAAACAATCCCTGGCGTATTTAAAATTTGCGACAGTAAAAAAATATTTTTTGAATAATTTACTATAGAAAAGGCAATCCGTGTCGCAATTACAATTTGCGACAGTAAAAAATTATTTTTTGAATAATTTACTATAGAAAAGGCAATCCCTGGCGCAATTACAATTTGCGACAGTAAAAAATTATTTTTTGAATAATTTACTGTAGAAAAGGCAATCCCTGGCGCACTTAAAATTTGCGACAGTATAAAATTATTTTTTGAATAATTTACCTGGCGAAATTGAAATTTGCGACAGTATAAAATTATTTTTTGAATAATTTACTATAGAAAAGGCAATCCCTGGCGCACTTAAAATTTGCGACAGTATAAAATTATTTTTTGAATAATTTACTATAGAAAAGGCAATCCCTGGCGTAATTAAAATTTGCGACAGTATAAAATTATTTTTTGAATAATTTACTATAGAAAAGGCAATCCCTGGCGCACTTAAAATTTGCGACAGTAGAAAATTATTTTTTGAATAATTTACTATAGAAAAGGCAATCCCTGGCGCAATTACAATTTGCGACAGTAAAAAATTATTTTTTGAATAATTTACTATAGAAAAGGCAATCCCTGGCGCAATTAAAATTTGCGACAGTAAAAAATTATTTTTTGAATAATTTACTATAGAAAAGGCAATCCCTGGCGCAATTACAATTTGCGACAGTAAAAAATTATTTTTTGAATAATTTACTATAGAAAAGGCAATCCCTGGCGCAATTACAATTTGCGACAGTAGAAAATTATTTTTTGAATAATTTACTATAGAAAAAGCAATCCCTGGCGTATTATAATTTGCGACAGTAAAAAAATATTTTTTGAATAATTTACTATAGAAAAGGCAATCCGTGTCGCAATTACAATTTGCGACAGTAGAAAATTATTTTTTGAATAATTTACTATAGAAAAGGCAATCCCTGGCGAAATTAAAATTTGCGACAGTTGAAAATTATTTTTTGGATAATTTACTATAGAAAAGGCAATCCCTGGCGTAATTAAAATTTGCGACAGTATAAAATTATTTTTTGAATAATTTACCTGGCGAAATTGAAATTTGCGACAGTATAAAATTATTTTTTGAATAATTTACTATAGAAAAGGCAATCCCTGGCGCACTTAAAATTTGCGACAGTAAAAAATTAATTTTTGAATAATTTACTATAGAAAAGGCAATCCCTGGCGCAATTAAAATTTGCGACAGTAAAAAATTATTTTTTGAATAATTTACTATAGAAAAGGCAATCCCTGGCGCAATTACAATTTGCGACAGTAAAAAAATTATTTTTTGAATAATTTACTATAGAAAAGGCAATCCCTGGCGCAATTACAATTTGCGACAGTAGAAAATTATTTTTTGAATAATTTACTATAGAAAAGGCAATCCCTGGCGAAATTAAAATTTGCGACAGTTGAAAATTATTTTTTGGATAATTTACTATAGAAAAGGCAATCCCTGGCGTAATTAAAATTTGCGACAGTATAAAATTATTTTTTGAATAATTTACTATAGAAAAGGCAATCCCTGGCGCACTTAAAATTTGCGACAGTATAAAATTATTTTTTGAATAATTTACTATAGAAAAGGCAATCCCTGGCGTAATTAAAATTTGCGACAGTATAAAATTATTTTTTGAATAATTTACTATAGAAAAGGCAATCCCTGGCGTAATTAAAATTCGCGACAGTAAAAAATTATTTTTTGAATAATTTACTATAGAAAAGGCAATCCCTGGCGCAATTAAAATATGCGACAGTTGAAAATTATTTTTTTGCCAATTTACTATAGAAAAGGCAATCCCTGGCGTATTTAAAATTTGCGACAGTAAAAAATTATTTTTGAATAATTTACTATAGAAAAGGCAATCCCTGGCGTAATTAAAATTTGCGACAGTATAAAATTATTTTTTGAATAATTTACTATAGAAAAGGCAATCCCTGGCGTATTTAAAATTTGCGACAGTAAAAAATTATTTTTTTGAATAATTTACTGTACAAAAGGCAATCCCTGGCGCAATTAAAATTTGCGACAGTAGAAAATTATTTTTTGAATAATTTACTATAGAAAAGGCAATCCCTGGCGTAATTAAAATTTGCGACAGTATAAAATTATTTTTTGAATAATTTACTATAGAAAAGGCAATCCCTGGCGTAATTAAAATTTGCGACAATATAAAATTATTTTTTGAATAATTTACTATAGAAAAGGCAATCCCTGGCGTAATTAAAATATGCGACAGTAGAAAATTATTTTTTGAATAATTTACTATGGAAAAGGCAATCCCTGGCGTCATTAAAATTTGCGACAGTTGAAAATTATTTTTTGAATAATTTACTATAGAAAAGGCAATCCCTGGCGTAATTAAAATTTGCGACAGTAGAAAATTTACTATAGAAAAGGCAATCCCTGGCGTAATTAAAATTTGCGACAGTAGAAAATTATTTTTTGAATAATTTACTATAGAAAAGGCAATCCCTGGCGTAATTAAAATTTGCGACAGTATAAAATTATTTTTTGAATAATTTACCTGGCGAAATTGAAATTTGCGACAGTATAAAATTATTTTTTGAATAATTTACTATAGAAAAGGCAATCCCTGCGCACTTAAAATTTGCGACAGTATAAAATTATTTTTTGAATAATTTACTATAGAAAAGGCAATCCCTGGCGTAATTAAAATTTGCGACAGTATAAAATTATTTTTTGAATAATTTACTATAGAAAAGGCAATCCCTGGCGTAATTAAAATTTGCGACAGTATAAAATTATTTTTTGAATAATTTACTATAGAAAAGGCAATCCCTGGCGTAATTAAAATTTGCGACAGTTGAAAATAATTTTTTGAATAATTTACTATAGAAAAGGCAATCCCTGGCGTAATTAAAATTTGCGACAGTATAAAATAATTTTTTGAATAATTTACTATCGAAAAGGCAATCCCTGGCGCAATTAAAATTTGCGAAAGTAGAAAATTATTTTTTGAATAATTTACTATAGAAAAGGCAATCCCTGGCGTAATTAAAATTTGCGACAGTTGAAAATTATTTTTTGAATAATTTACTATAGAAAAGGCAATCCCTGGCGTAATTAAAATTTGCGACAGTATAAAATTATTTTTTGAATAATTTACTATAGAAAAGGCAATCCCTGGCGTAATTAAAATTTGCGACAGTATAAAATTATTTTTTGAATAATTTACCTGGCGAAATTGAAATTTGCGACAGTAGAAAATTATTTTTTGAATAATTTACTATAGAAAAGGCAATCCCTGGCGCAATTAAAATTTGCGACAGTAAAAAATTATTTTTTGAATAATTTACTATAGAAAAGGCAATCCCTGGCGTAATTAAAATTTGCGACAGTAGAAAATTATTTTTTGAATAATTTACTATAGAAAAGGCAATCCCTGGCGTAATTAAAATTTGCGACAGTATAAAATTATTTTTTGAATAATTTACTATAGAAAAGGCAATCCCTGGCGTAATTAAAATTTGCGACAGTATAAAATTATTTTTTGAATAATTTACCTGGCGAAATTGAAATTTGCGACAGTAGAAAATTATTTTTTGAATAATTTACTATAGAAAAGGCAATCCCTGGCGCAATTAAAATTTGCGACAGTAAAAAATTATTTTTTGAATAATTTACTATAGAAAAGGCAATCCCTGGCGTAATTAAAATTTGCGACAGTAGAAAATTATTTTTTGAATAATTTACTATAGAAAAGGCAATCCCTGGCGTAATTAAAATTTGCGACAGTATAAAATTATTTTTTGAATAATTTACTATAGAAAAGGCAATCCGTGTCGCAATTACAATTTGCGACAGTAGAAAATTATTTTTTTAATAATTTACTATAGAAAAGGCAATCCCTGGCGTAATTAAAATTTGCGACAGTTGAAAATTATTTTTTGAATAATTTACTATAGAAAAGGCAATCCCTGGCGTAATTAAAATTTGCGACAGTATAAAATTATTTTTTGAATAATTTACCTGGCGAAATTGAAATTTGCGACAGTATAAAATTATTTTTTGAATAATTTACTATAGAAAAGGCAATCCCTGGCGTAATTAAAATTTGCGACAGTAAAAAATTATTTTTTGGATAATTTACTATAGAAAAGGCAATCCCTGGCGCAATTAAAATTTGCGACAGTAAAAAATTATTTTTTGAATAATTTACTATAGAAAAGGCAATCCCTGGCGTAATTAAAATTTGCGACTGTGTAAAATTATTTTTTGAATAATTTACTATAGAAAAGGCAATCCCTGGCGTAATTAAAATTTGCGACAGTATAAAATTATTTTTTGAATAATTTACTATAGAAAAGGCAATCCCTGGCGTAATTAAAATTTGCGACAGTATAAAATTATTTTTTGAATAATTTACTATAGAAAAGGCAATCCCTGGCGTATTTAAAATTTCCGACAGTAAAAAATTATTTTTTTGAATAATTTACTGTAGAAAAGGCAATCCCTGGCGCAATTAAAATTTGCGACAGTAGAAAATTATTTTTTGAATAATTTACTATAGAAAAGGCAATCCCTGGCGTAATTAAAATTTGCGACAGTTGAAAATTATTTTTTGAATAATTTAATATAGAAAAGGCAATCCCTGGCGTAATTAAAATTTGCGACAGTAGAAAATTTACTATAGAAAAGGCAATCCCTGTCGTAATTAAAATTTGCGACAGTAGAAAATTATTTTTTGAATAATTTACTATAGAAAAGGCAATCCCTGGCGTAATTAAAATTTGCGACAGTAGAAAATTATTTTTTGAATAATTTACTATAGAAAAGGCAATCCCTGGCGTAATTAAAATTTGCGACAGTATAAAATTATTTTTTGAATAATTTACTATAGAAAAGGCAATCCCTGGCGTATTTAAAATTTAGGACAGTAAAAAATTATTTTTTGAATAATTTACTATAGAAAAGGCAATCCCTGGCGTAATTAAAATTTGCGACAGTAGAAAATTACTTTTGAATAATTTACTATAGAATAGGCAATCCCTGGCGTAATTAAAATTTGCGACAGTATAAAATTATTTTTTGAATAATTTACCTGGCGAAATTGAAATTTGCGACAGTATAAAATTATTTTTTGAATAATTTACTATAGAAAAGGCAATCCCTGGCGCACTTAAAATTTGCGACAGTATAAAATTATTTTTTGAATAATTTACTATAGAAAAGGCAATCCCTGGCGTAATTAAAATTTGCGACAGTATAAAATTATTTTTTGAATAATTTACTATAGAAAAGGCAATCCCTGGCGTAATTAAAATCTGCGACAGTTGAAAATTATTTTTTGAATAATTTACTATAGAAAGGCAATCCCTGGCGTAATTAAAATTTGCGACAGTAGAAAATTATTTTTTGAATAATTTACTATAGAAAAGGCAATCCCTGGCGTAATTAAAATTTGCGACAGTATAAAATTATTTTTTGAATAATTTACTATAGAAAAGGCAATCCCTGGCGTATTTAAAATTTAGGACAGTAAAAAATTATTTTTTGAATTATTTACTATAGAAAAGGCAATCCCTGGCGTAATTAAAATTTGCGACAGTAGAAAATTATTTTTTGAATAATTTACTATAGAATAGGCAATCCCTGGCGTAATTAAAATTTGCGACAGTATAAAATTATTTTCTGAATAATTTACCTGGCGAAATTGAAATTTGCGACAGTATAAAATTATTTTTTGAATAATTTACTATAGAAAAGGCAATCCCTGGTGCACTTAAAATTTGCGACAGTATAAAATTATTTTTTGAATAATTTACTATAGAAAAGGCAATCCCTGGCGTAATTAAAATTTGCGACAGTATAAAATTATTTTTTGAATAATTTACTATAGAAAAGGCAATCCCTGGCGTAATTAAAATTTGCGACAGTATAAAATTATTTTTTGAATAATTTACTATAGAAAAGGCAATCCCTGGCGTAATTAAAATCTGCGACAGTTGAAAATTATTTTTTGAATAATTTACTATAGAAAAGGCAATCCATGGCGTAATTAAAATTTGCGACAGTATAAAATTATTTTTTGAATAATTTACTATCGAAAAGGCAATCCCTGGCGTAATTAAAATTTGCGACAGTATAAAATTATTTTTTGAATAATTTACTATAGAAAAGGCAATCCCTGGCGTATTTAAAATTTGCGACAGTAAAAAATTATTTTTTTGAATAATTTACTGTAGAAAAGGCAATCCCTGGCGCAATTAAAATTTGCGATAGTAGAAAATTATTTTTTGAATAATTTACTATAGAAAAGGCAATCCCTGGCGTAATTAAAATTTGCGACAGTATAAAATTATTTTTTGAATAATTTACTATAGAAAAGGCAATCCCTGGCGTAATTAAAATTTGCGACAATATAAAATTATTTTTTGAATAATTTACTATAGAAAAGGCAATCCCTGGCGTAATTAAAATTTGCGACAGTAGAAAATTATTTTTTGAATAATTTACTATAGAAAAGGCAATCCCTGGCGTAATTAAAATTTGCGACAGTTGAAAATTATTTTTTGAATAATTTACTATAGAAAAGGCAATCCCTGTCGTAATTAAAATTTGCGACAGTATAAAATTATTTTTTGAATAATTTACTATCGAAAAGGCAATCCCTGGCGCAATTAAAATTTGCGAAAGTAGAAAATTATTTTTTGAATAATTTACTATAGAAAAGGCAATCCCTGGCGTAATTAAAATTTGCGACAGTTGAAAATTATTTTTTGAATAATTTACTATAGAAAAGGCAATCCCTGGCGTAATTAAAATTTGCGACAGTATAAAATTATTTTTTGAATAATTTACTATAGAAAAGGCAATCCCTGGCGTAATTAAAATTTGCGACAGTATAAAATTATTTTTTGAATAATTTACCTGGCGAAATTGAAATTTGCGACAGTAGAAAATTATTTTTTGAATAATTTACTATAGAAAAGGCAATCCCTGGCGCAATTAAAATTTGCGACAGTTAAAAATTATTTTTTGAATAATTTACTATAGAAAAGGCAATCCCTGGCGTAATTAAAATTTGCGACAGTAGAATATTATTTTTTGAATAATTTACTATAGAAAAGGCAATCCCTGGCGTAATTAAAATTTGCGACAGTATAAAATTATTTTTTGAATAATTTACTATAGAAAAGGCAATCCCTGGCGCAATTAAAATTTGCGACAGTAAAAATTATTTTTTGAATAATTTACTATAGAAAAGGCAATCCCTGGCGCACTTAAAATTTGCGACAATATAAAATTATTTTTTGAATAATTTACTATAGAAAAGGCAATCCCTGGCGTAATTAAAATTTGCGACAGTATAAAATTATTTTTTGAATAATTTACTATAGAAAAGGCAATCCCTGGCGTAATTAAAATTTGCGACAGTTGAAAATTATTTTTTGAATAATTTACTATAGAAAAGGTAATGCCTGGCGTAATTAAAATTTGCGACAGTAGAAAATTATTTTTTGAATAATTTACTATAGAAAAGGCAATCCCTGGCGTAATTAAAATTTGCGACAGTAGAAAATTATTTTTTGAATAATTTACTATAGAAAAGGCAATCCCTGGCGCACTTAAAATTTGCGACAGTATAAAATTAGTTTTTGAATAATTTACTATAGAAAAGGCAATCCCTGGCGTAATTAAAATTTGCGACAGTATAAAATTATTTTTTGAATAATTTACTATAGAAAAGGCAATCCCTGGCGCAATTAAAATTTGCGACAGTAGAAAATTATTTTTTGAATAATTTAACTATAGAAAAGGCAATCCCTGGCGTAATTAAAATTTGCGACAGTAGAAAATTATTTTTTGAATAATTTACTATAGAAAAGGCAATCCCTAGCGCAATTAAAATTTGCGACAGTAGAAAATTATTTTTTGAATAATTTACTATAGAAAAGGCAATCCCTGGCGTATTTAAAATTTGCGACAGTAGAAAATTATTTTTTGAATAATTTACTATAGAAAAGGCAATCCCTGGCGTAATTAAAATTTGCGACAGTAAAAAATTATTTTTTGAATAATTTACTATAGAAAAGGCAATCCCTGGCGTAATTAAAATTTGCGACAGTAGAAAATTATTTTTTGAATAATTTACTATAGAAAAGGCAATCCCTGGCGTAATTAAAATTTGCGACAGTATAAAATTATTTTTTGAATAATTTACCTGGCGAAATTGAAACTTGCGATAGTATAAAATTATTTTTTGAATAATTTACTATAGAAAAGGCAATCCCTGGCGTAAATAAAATTTGCGACAGTATAAAATTATTTTTTTTCAAAATTTACTATAGAAAAGGCAATCCCTGGCGCAATTAAATTTTGCGACAGTAAAAAATTATTTTTTGAATAATTTACTATAGAAAAGGCAATACCTGGCGTAATTAAAATTTGCGACAGTATAAAATTATTTTTTGAATAATTTACTATAGAAAAGGCAATCCCTGGCGTAATTAAAATTTGCGACAGTATAAAATTATTTTTTGAATAATTTACCTGGCGAAATTGAAATTTGCGACAGTTGAAAATTATTTTTTGAATAATTTACTATAGAAAAGGCAATCCCTGGCGTAATTAAAATTTGCGACAGTAGAAAATTATTTTTTGAATAATTTACTATAGAAAAGGCAATCCCTGGCGTAATTAAAATTTGCGACAGTTGACAATTATTTTTTGAATAATTTACTATAGAAAAGGCAATCCCTGCCGTAATTAAAATTTGCGACAGTATAAAATTATTTTTTGAATAATTTACTATAGAAAAGGCAATCCCTGGCGCAATTAAAATTTGCGACAGTAAAAAATTATTTTTTGAATAATTTACTATATAAAAGGCAATCCCTGGCGTAATTAAAATTTGCGACAGTATAAAATTATTTTTTGAATAATTTACTATAGAAAAGGCAATCCCTGGCGTAATTAAAATTTGCGATAGTAAAAAATTATTTTTTGAATAATTTACTATATAAAAGGCAATCCCTGGCGTAATTAAAATTTGCGACAGTATAAAATTATTTTTTGAATAATTTACTATAGAAAAGGCAATCCCTGGCGTAATTAAAATTTGCGACAGTAAAAAATTATTTTTTGAATAATTTACTATAGAAAAGGCAATCCATGGCGTAATTAAAATTTGCGACAGTAGAAAATAATTTTTTGAATAATTTACTATAGAAAAGGCAATCCCTGGCGTAATTAAAATTTGCGACAGTATAAAATTATTTTTTGAATAATTTACTATAGAAAAGGCAATCCCTGGCGAAATTAAAACTTGCGATAGTAAAAAATTATTTTTTGAATAATTTACTATAGAAAAGGCAATCCCTGGCGCAATTAAAACTTGCGATAGTAAAAAATTAATTTGTGACAAATTTACTATAGAAAAGGCAATCCCTGGGATATTTAAAATTTGCGACAGTAGAAAATTATTTTTTGAATAATTTACTATAGAAAAGGCAATCCCTGGCGCACTTAAAATTTGCGACAATATAAAATTATTTTTTGAATAATTTACTATAGAAAAGGCAATCCCTGGCGTAATTAAAATTTGCGATAGTAAAAAATTATTTTTTGAATAATTTACTATAGAAAAGGCAATCCCTGGCGCAATTAAAACTTGCGATAGTAAAAAATTAATTTGCGAGAAATTTACTATAGAAAAGGCAATCCCTGGGATATTTTAAATTTGCGACAGTAAAAAATTATTTTTTGAATAATTTACTATAGAAAAGGCAATTACTGGCGTAATTAAAATTTGCGACAGTTGAAAATTATTTTTTGAATAATTTACTATAGAAAAGGCAATCCCTGCCGTAATTAAAATTTGCGACAGTAGAAAATTATTTTTTGAATAATTTACTATAGAAAAGGCAATCCCTGGGATATCTAAAATCTGCGACAGTAAAAAATTATTTTTTGAATAATTTACTATAGAAAAGGCAATCCCTGGGATATTTAAAATTTGCGACAGTAAAAAATTATTTTTTTGCAAAATTTACTATAGAAAAGGCAATCCCTGGCGTAATTAAAATTTGCGACAGTTGAAAATTATTTTTTGAATAATTTACTATAGAAAAGGCAATCCCTGGCGTAATTAAAATTTGCGACAGTATAAAATTATTTTTTGAATAATTTACTATAGAAAAGGCAATCCCTGGCGCACTTAAAATTTGCGACAGTATAAAATTATTTTTTGAATAATTTACTATAGAAAAGGCAATCCCTGGGATATTTAAAATTTGCGACAGTAGAAAATTATTTTTTGAATAATTTACTATAGAAAAGGCAATCCCTGGGATATTTAAAATTTGCGATAGTAGAAAATTATTTTTTGAATAATTTACTATAGAAAAGGCAATCCTGGCGTAATTAAAATTTGCGACAGTATAAAATTATTTTTTGAATAATTTACTATAGAAAAGGCAATCCCTGGCGTAGTTAAAATTTGCGACAGTAAAAAATTATTTTTTGAATAATTTACTATAGAAAAGGCAATCCCTGGCGTAATTAAAATTTGCGACAGTATAAAATTATTTTTTGAATAATTTACTATAGAAAAGGCAATCCCTGGGATATTTAAAATTTGCGACAGTAGAAAATTATTTTTTGAATAATTTACTATAGAAAAGGCAATCCCTGGGATATTTAAAATTTGCGACAGTAGAAAATTATTTTTTGAATAATTTACTATAGAAAAGGCAATCCCTGGCGTAATTAAAATTTGCGACAGTAGAAAATTATTTTTTGAATAATTTACTATAGGAAAGGCATTCCCTGGCGCAATTAAAAATTGCGACAGTAAAAAATTATTTTTTGAATAATTTACTATAGAAAAGGCAATCCCTGGCGTAATTAAAATTTGCGACAGTAAAAAATTATTTTTTGAATAATTTACTATAGAAAAGGCAATCCCTGGCGTAATTAAAATTTGCGACAGTATAAAATTATTTTTTGAATAATTTACTATAGAAAAGGCAATCCCTGGCGTAATTAAAATTTGCGACAGTATAAAATTATTTTTTGAATAATTTACTATAGAAAAGGCAATCCCTGGCGTAATTAAAACTTGCGACAGTAAAAAATTATTTTTTGAATAATTTACTATAGAAAAGGCAATCCCTGGCGTAATTAAAACTTGCGAGAGTAAAAAATTATTTTTTGAATAATTTACTATAGAAAAGGCAATCCCTGGCGTAATTAAAATTTGCAACAGTATAAAATTATTTTTTGAATTATTTACTATAGAAAAGGCAATCCCTGGGATATTTAAAATTTGCGACAGTAGAAAATTATTTTTTGAGTAATTTACTATAGAAAAGGCAATCCCTGGCGCACTTAAAATTTGCGACAGTAGAAAATTATTTTTTGAATAATTTACTATAGAAAAGGCAATCCCTGGCGTAATTAAAATTTGCGACAGTATAAAATTATTTTTTGAATAATTTACTATAGAAAAGGCAATCCCTGGCGCAATTAAAATTTGCGACAGTAGAAAATTATTTTTTGAATAATTTAACTATAGAAAAGGCAATCCCTGGCGTAATTAAAATTTGCGACAGTAGAAAATTATTTTTTGAATAATTTACTATAGAAAAGGCAATCCCTAGCGCAATTAAAATTTGCGACAGTAGAAAATTATTTTTTGAATAATTTACTATAGAAAAGGCAATCCCTGGCGTATTTAAAATTTGCGACAGTAGAAAATTATTTTTTGAATAATTTACTATAGAAAAGGCAATCCCTGGCGTAATTAAAATTTGCGACAGTAAAAAATTATTTTTTGAATAATTTACTATAGAAAAGGCAATCCCTGGCGTAATTAAAATTTGCAACAGTAGAAAATTATTTTTTGAATAATTTACTATAGAAAAGGCAATCCCTGGCGTAATTAAAATTTGCGACAGTATAAAATTATTTTTTGAATAATTTACCTGGCGAAATTGAAACTTGCGATAGTATAAAATTATTTTTTGAATAATTTACTATAGAAAAGGCAATCCCTGGCGTAAATAAATTTTGCGACAGTAAAAAATTATTTTTTGAATAATTTACTATAGAAAAGGCAATCCCTGGCGCAATTACAATTTGCGACAGTAAAAAATTATTTTTTGAATAATTTACTATATAAAAGGCAATCCCTGGCGTAATTAAAATTTGCGACAGTATAAAATTATTTTTTGAATAATTTACTATAGAAAAGGCAATCCCTGGCGTAATTAAAATTTGCGACAGTAAAAAATTATTTTTTGAATAATTTACTATAGAAAAGGCAATCCCTGGCGTAATTAAAATTTGCGACAGTAGAAAATAATTTTTTGAATAATTTACTATAGAAAAGGCAATCCCTGGCGTAATTAAAATTTGCGACAGTATAAAATTATTTTTTGAATAATTTACTATAGAAAAGGCAATCCCTGGCGAAATTAAAACTTGCGATAGTAAAAAATTATTTTTTGAATAATTTACTATAGAAAAGGCAATCCCTGGCGCAATTAAAACTTGCGATAGTAAAAAATTAATTTGTGAGAAATTTACTATAGAAAAGGCAATCCCTGGGATATTTAAAATTTGCGACAGTAGAAAATTATTTTTTGAATAATTTACTATAGAAAAGGCATTCCCTGGCGCACTTAAAATTTGCGACAGTATAAAATTATTTTTTGAATAATTTACTATAGAAAAGGCAATCCCTGGCGTAATTAAAATTTGCGATAGTAAAAAATTATTTTTTGAATAATTTACTATAGAAAACGCAATCCCTGGCGCAATTAAAACTTGCGATAGTAAAAAATTAATTTGTGAGAAATTTACTATAGAAAAGGCAATCCCTGGGATATTTAAAATTTGCGACAGTAAAAAATTATTTTTTGAATAATTTACTATAGAAAAGGCAATCCCTGGCGTAATTAAAATTTGCGACAGTATAAAATTATTTTTTGAATAATTTACTATAGAAAAGGCAATCCCTGGCGTAATTAAAATTTGCGACAGTATAAAATTATTTTTTGAATAATTTACTATAGAAAAGGCAATCCCTGGCGTAATTAAAACTTGCGACAGTAAAAAATTATTTTTTGAATAATTTACTATAGAAAAGGCAATCCCTGGCGTAATTAAAACTTGCGAGAGTAAAAAATTATTTTTTGAATAATTTACTATAGAAAAGGCAATCCCTGGCGTAATTAAAATTTGCAACAGTATAAAATTATTTTTTGAATTATTTACTATAGAAAAGGCAATCCCTGGGATATTTAAAATTTGCGACAGTAGAAAATTATTTTTTGAGTAATTTACTATAGAAAAGGCAATCCCTGGCGCACTTAAAATTTGCGACAGTAGAAAATTATTTTTTGAATAATTTACTATAGAAAAGGCAATCCCTGGCGTAATTAAAATTTGCGACAGTATAAAATTATTTTTTGAATAATTTACTATAGAAAAGGCAATCCCTGGCGCAATTAAAATTTGCGACAGTAGAAAATTATTTTTTGAATAATTTAACTATAGAAAAGGCAATCCCTGGCGTAATTAAAATTTGCGACAGTAGAAAATTATTTTTTGAATAATTTACTATAGAAAAGGCAATCCCTAGCGCAATTAAAATTTGCGACAGTAGAAAATTATTTTTTGAATAATTTACTATAGAAAAGGCAATCCCTGGCGTATTTAAAATTTGCGACAGTAGAAAATTATTTTTTGAATAATTTACTATAGAAAAGGCAATCCCTGGCGTAATTAAAATTTGCGACAGTAAAAAATTATTTTTTGAATAATTTACTATAGAAAAGGCAATCCCTGGCGTAATTAAAATTTGCAACAGTAGAAAATTATTTTTTGAATAATTTACTATAGAAAAGGCAATCCCTGGCGTAATTAAAATTTGCGACAGTATAAAATTATTTTTTGAATAATTTACCTGGCGAAATTGAAACTTGCGATAGTATAAAATTATTTTTTGAATAATTTACTATAGAAAAGGCAATCCCTGGCGTAAATAAATTTTGCGACAGTAAAAAATTATTTTTTGAATAATTTACTATAGAAAAGGCAATCCCTGGCGCAATTACAATTTGCGACAGTAAAAAATTATTTTTTGAATAATTTACTATATAAAAGGCAATCCCTGGCGTAATTAAAATTTGCGACAGTATAAAATTATTTTTTGAATAATTTACTATAGAAAAGGCAATCCCTGGCGTAATTAAAATTTGCGACAGTAAAAAATTATTTTTTGAATAATTTACTATAGAAAAGGCAATCCCTGGCGTAATTAAAATTTGCGACAGTAGAAAATAATTTTTTGAAAAATTTACTATAGAAAAGGCAATCCCTGGCGTAATTAAAATTTGCGACAGTATAAAATTATTTTTTGAATAATTTACTATAGAAAAGGCAATCCCTGGCGAAATTAAAACTTGCGATAGTAAAAAATTATTTTTTGAATAATTTACTATAGAAAAGGCAATCCCTGGCGCAATTAAAACTTGCGATAGTAAAAAATTAATTTGTGAGAAATTTACTATAGAAAAGGCAATCCCTGGGATATTTAAAATTTGCGACAGTAGAAAATTATTTTTTGAATAATTTACTATAGAAAAGGCATTCCCTGGCGCACTTAAAATTTGCGACAGTATAAAATTATTTTTTGAATAATTTACTATAGAAAAGGCAATCCCTGGCGTAATTAAAATTTGCGATAGTAAAAAATTATTTTTTGAATAATTTACTATAGAAAACGCAATCCCTGGCGCAATTAAAACTTGCGATAGTAAAAAATTAATTTGTGAGAAATTTACTATAGAAAAGGCAATCCCTGGGATATTTAAAATTTGCGACAGTAAAAAATTATTTTTTGAATAATTTACTATAGAAAAGGCAATTCCTGGCGTAATTAAAATTTGCGACAGTTGAAAATTATTTTTTGAATAATTTACTATAGAAAAGGCAATCCCTGCCGTAATTAAAATTTGCGACAGTAGAAAATTATTTTTTGAATAATTTACTATAGAAAAGGCAATCCCTGGGATATTTAAAATCTGCGACAGTAAAAAATTATTTTTTGAATAATTTACTATAGAAAAGGCAATCCCTGGCGTAATTAAAATTTGCGAAAGTAAAAAATTATTTTTTGAATAATTTACTATAGAAAAGGCAATCCCTGGCGTAATTAAAATTTGCGACAGTAGAAAATAATTTTTTGAATAATTTACTATAGAAAAGGCAATCCCTGGCGTAATTAAAATTTGCGACAGTATAAAATTATTTTTTGAATAATTTACTATAGAAAAGGCAATCCCTGGCGAAATTAAAACTTGCGATAGTAAAAAATTATTTTTTGAATAATTTACTATAGAAAAGGCAATCCCTGGCGCAATTAAAACTTGCGATAGTAAAAAATTAATTTGTGAGAAATTTACTATAGAAAAGGCAATCCCTGGGATATTTAAAATTTGCGACAGTAGAAAATTATTTTTTGAATAATTTACTATAGAAAAGGCATTCCCTGGCGCACTTAAAATTTGCGACAGTATAAAATTATTTTTTGAATAATTTACTACAGAAAAGGCAATCCCTGGCGTAATTAAAATTTGCGATAGTAAAAAATTATTTTTTGAATAATTTACTATAGAAAACGCAATCCCTGGCGCAATTAAAACTTGCGATAGTAAAAAATTAATTTGTGAGAAATTTACTATAGAAAAGGCAATCCCTGGGATATTTAAAATTTGCGACAGTAAAAAATTATTTTTTGAATAATTTACTATAGAAAAGGCAATTCCTGGCGTAATTAAAATTTGCGACAGTTGAAAATTATTTTTTGAATAATTTACTATAGAAAAGGCAATCCCTGGCGTAATTAAAATTTGCGACAGTATAAAATTATTTTTTGAATAATTTACTATAGAAAAGGCAATCCCTGGCGCACTTAAAATTTGCGACAGTATAAAATTATTTTTTGAATAATTTACTATAGAAAAGGCAATCCCTGGGATATTTAAAATTTGCGACAGTAGAAAATTATTTTTTGAATAATTTACTATAGAAAAGGCAATCCCTGGGATATTTAAAATTTGCGATAGTAGAAAATTATTTTTTGAATAATTTACTATAGAAAAGGCAATCCCTGGCGTAATTAAAATTTGCGACAGTATAAAATTATTTTTTGAATAATTTACTATAGAAAAGGCAATCCCTGGCGTAATTAAAATTTGCGACAGTAAAAAATTATTTTTTGAATAATTTACTATAGAAAAGGCAATCCCTGGCGTAATTAAAATTTGCGACAGTATAAAATTATTTTTTGAATAATTTACTATAGAAAAGGCAATCCCTGGGATATTTAAAATTTGCGACAGTAGAAAATTATTTTTTGAATAATTTACTATAGAAAAGGCAATCCCTGGGATATTTAAAATTTGCGACAGTAGAAAATTATTTTTTGAATAATTTACTATAGAAAAGGCAATCCCTGGCGTAATTAAAATTTGCGACTGTAGAAAATTATTTTTTGAATAATTTACTATAGGAAAGGCATTCCCTGGCGCAATTAAAATTTGCGACAGTAAAAAATTATTTTTTGAATAATTTACTATAGAAAAGGCAATCCCTGGCGTAATTAAAATTTGCGACAGTAAAAAATTATTTTTTGAATAATTTACTATAGAAAAGGCAATCCCTGGCGTAATTAAAATTTGCGACAGTATAAAATTATTTTTTGAATAATTTACTATAGAAAAGGCAATCCCTGGCGTAATTAAAATTTGCGACAGTATAAAATTATTTTTTGAATAATTTACTATAGAAAAGGCAATCCCTGGCGTAATTAAAACTTGCGACAGTAAAAAATTATTTTTTGAATAATTTACTATAGAAAAGGCAATCCCTGGCGTAATTAAAACTTGCGAGAGTAAAAAATTATTTTTTGAATAATTTACTATAGAAAAGGCAATCCCTGGCGTAATTAAAATTTGCGACAGTATAAAATTATTTTTTGAATTATTTACTATAGAAAAGGCAATCCCTGGGATATTTAAAATTTGCGACAGTAGAAAATTATTTTTTGAATAATTTACTATAGAAAAGGCAATCCCTGGCGCACTTAAAATTTGCGACAGTAGAAAATTATTTTTTGAATAATTTACAATAGAAAAGGCAATCCCTGGCGTAATTAAAATTTGCGAGAGTATAAAATTATTTTTTGAATAATTTACTATAGAAAAGGCAATCCCTGGCGCAATTAAAATTTGCGACAGTAGAAAATTATTTTTTGAATAATTTAACTATAGAAAAGGCAATCCCTGGCGTAATTAAAATTTGCGACAGTAGAAAATTATTTTTTGAATAATTTACTATAGAAAAGGCAATCCCTAGCGCAATTAAAATTTGCGACAGTAGAAAATTATTTTTTGAATAATTTACTATAGAAAAGGCAATCCCTGGCGTATTTAAAATTTGCGACAGTAGAAAATTATTTTTTGAATAATTTACTATAGAAAAGGCAATCCCTGGCGTAATTAAAATTTGCGACAGTAAAAAATTATTTTTTGAATAATTTACTATAGAAAAGGCAATCCCTGGCGTAATTAAAATTTGCGACAGTAGAAAATTATTTTTTGAATAATTTACTATAGAAAAGGCAATCCCTGGCGTAATTAAAATTTGCGACAGTATAAAATTATTTTTTGAATAATTTACCTGGCGAAATTGAAACTTGCGATAGTATAAAATTATTTTTTGAATAATTTACTATAGAAAAGGCAATCCCTGGCGTAAATAAAATTTGCGACAGTATAAAATTATTTTTTTTCAAAATTTACTATAGAAAAGGCAATCCCTGGCGCAATTAAATTTTGCGACAGTAAAAAATTATTTTTTGAATAATTTACTATAGAAAAGGCAATACCTGGCGTAATTAAAATTTGCGACAGTATAAAATTATTTTTTGAATAATTTACTATAGAAAAGGCAATCCCTGGCGTAATTAAAATTTGCGACAGTATAAAATTATTTTTTGAATAATTTACTATAGAAAAGGCAATCCCTGGCGTAATTAAAATTTGCGGCAGTATAAAATTATTTTTTGAATAATTTACCTGGCGAAATTGAAATTTGCGACAGTTGAAAATTATTTTTTGAATAATTTACTATAGAAAAGGCAATCCCTGGCGTAATTAAAATTTGCGACAGTAGAAAATTATTTTTTGAATAATTTACTATAGAAAAGGCAATCCCTGGCGCACTTAAATTTTGCGACAGTATAAAATTATTTTTTGAATAATTTACTATAGAAAAGGCAATCCCTGGGATATTTAAAATTTGCGACAGTAGAAAATTATTTTTTGAATAATTTACTATAGAAAAGGCAATCCCTGGGATATTTAAAATTTGCGATAGTAGAAAATTATTTTTTGAATAATTTACTATAGAAAAGGCAATCCCTGGCGTAGTTAAAATTTGCGACAGTATAAAATTATTTTTTGAATAATTTACTATAGAAAAGGCAATCCCTGGCGTAATTAAAATTTGCGACAGTAAAAAATTATTTTTTGAATAATTTACTATAGAAAAGGCAATCCCTGGCGTAATTAAAATTTGCGACAGTATAAAATTATTTTTTGAATAATTTACTATAGAAAAGGCAATCCCTGGGATATTTAAAATTTGCGACAGTAGAAAATTATTTTTTGAATAATTTACTATAGAAAAGGCAATCCCTGGGATATCTAAAATTTGCGACAGTAGAAAATTATTTTTTGAATAATTTACTATAGAAAAGGCAATCCCTGGCGTAATTAAAATTTGCGACAGTAGAAAATTATTTTTGAATAATTTACTATAGGAAAGGCATTCCCTGGCGCAATTAAAATTTGCGACAGTAAAAAATTATTTTTTGAATAATTTACTATAGAAAAGGCAATCCCTGGCGTAATTAAAATTTGCGACAGTAAAAAATTATTTTTTGAATAATTTACTATAGAAAAGGCAATCCCTGGCGTAATTAAAATTTGCGACAGTATAAAATTATTTTTTGAATAATTTACTATAGAAAGGCAATCCCTGGCGTAATTAAAATTTGCGACAGTATAAAATTATTTTTTTAATAATTTACTATAGAAAAGGCAATCCCTGGCGTAATTAAAACTTGCGACAGTAAAAAATTATTTTTTGAATAATTTACTATAGAAAAGGCAATCCCTGGCGTAATTAAAACTTGCGAGAGTAAAAAATTATTTTTTGAATAATTTACTATAGAAAAGGCAATCCCTGGCGTAATTAAAATTTACGACAGTATAAAATTATTTTTTGAATTATTTACTATAGAAACCCTGGGATATTTAAAATTTGCGACAGTAGAAAATTATTTTTTGAATAATTTACTATAGAAAAGGCAATCCCTGGCTCACTTAAAATTTGCGACAGTAGAAAATTATTTTTTGAATAATTTACTATAGAAAAGGCAATCCTGGCGTAATTAAAATTTGCGACAGTATAAAATTATTTTTTGAATAATTTACTATAGAAAAGGCAATCCCTGGCGTAATTAAAACTTGCGACAGTAAAAAATTATTTTTTGAATAATTTACTATAGAAAAGGCAATCCCTGGCATAATTAAAACTTGCGACAGTAAAAAATTATTTTTTGAATAATTTACTATAGAAAAGGCAATCCCTGGCGTAATTAAAATTTGCGACAGTAGAAAATTATGTTTTGAATAATTTACTATAGAAAAGGCAATCCCTGGCGCACATAAAATTTGCGACAGTAAAAAATTATTTTTTTGCAAAATTTACTATAGAAAAGGCAATCCCTGGCGTAATTAAAATTTGCGACAGTATAAAATTATTTTTTGAATAATTTACTATAGAAAAGGCAATCCCTGGGATATTTAAAATTTGCGACAGTAGAAAACTATTTTTTGAATAATTTACTATAGAAAAGCCAATCCCTGGCGTAATTAAAATTTGCGACAGTTGAAAATTATTTTTTGAATAATTTACTATAGAAAAGGCAATCCCTGGCGTAATTAAAACTTGCGACAGTAGAAAATTATTTTTTGAATAATTTACTATAGAAAAGGCAATCCCTGGCGTAATTAAAATTTGCGACAGTAAAAAATAATTTTTTGAATAATTTACTATATAAAAGGCAATCCCTGGGGTAATTAAAATTTGCGGCAGTTGAAAATTATTTTTTGAATAATTTACTATAGAAAAGGCAATCCCTGGCGCACATAAAATTTGCGACAGTAAAAAATTATTTTTTGCAAAATTTACTGTAGAAAAGGCAATCCCTGGCTCAATTAAAACTTGCGACAGTAAGAAATTAATTTGTGAGAAATTTACTATAGAAAGGGCAATCCCTGGCGTGATTAAAATTTGCGACAGTAAAAAATTATTTTTTTTGCAAAATTTACTATAGAAAAGGCAATCCCTGGCGTAATTAAAATTTGCGACAGTTGAAAATTATTTTTTGAATAATTTACTATGGAAAAGGCAATCCCTGGCGTAATTAAAATTTGCGACAGTAAAAAATTATTTTTTGAATAATTTACTATAGAAAAGGCAATCCCTGGCGTAATTAAAATTTGCGACAGTAAAAAATTATTTTTTGAATAATTTACTATAGAAAAGGCAATCCCTGGCGTAATTAAAACTTGCGACAGTAGAAAATTATTTTTTGAATAATTTACTATAGAAAAGGCAATCCCTGGCGTAATTAAAATTTGCGACAGTAAAAAATTATTTTTTGAATAATTTACTATAGAAAAGGCAATCCCTGGGATATTTAAAATTTGCGACAGTAAAAAATTATTTTTTGAATAATTTACTATAGAAAAGGCAATCCCTGGCGTAATTAAAATTTGCGACAGTAAAAAATTATTTTTTGAATAATTTACTATAGAAAAGGCAATCCCTGGGGTAATTAAAATTTGCGGCAGTTGAAAATTATTTTTTGAATAATTTACTATAGAAAAGGCAATCCCTGGCGTAATTAAAATTTGCGACAGTAAAAAATTATTTTTTGAATAATTTACCATAGAAAAGGCAATCCCTGGCGTAATTAAAATTTGCGGCAGTTGAAAATTATTTTTTGAATAATTTACTATAGAAAAGGCAATCCCTGGCGTAATTAAAATTTGCGACAGTATAAAATTATTTTTTGAATAATTTACTATAGAAAAGGCAATCCCTGGCGCAATTACAATTTGCGACACAGTAAAAAATTATTTTTTGAATAATTTACTATAGAAAAGGCAATCCCTGGCGTAATTAAAATTTGCGACAGTATAAAATTATTTTTTGAATAATTTACTATAGAAAAGGCAATCCCTGGCGTAATTAAAATTTGCGACAGAAAAAAATTATTTTTTGAATAATTTACTATAGAAAAGGCAATCCCTGGCGTAATTAAAATTTGTGACAGTATAAAATTATTTTTTGAATAATTTGCTATAGAAAAGGCAATCCCTGGGATATTTAAAATTTGCGACAGTAGAAAATTATTTTTTGAATAATTTACTATAGAAAAGGCAATCCCTGGGATATTTAAAATTTGCGACAGTAGAAAATTATTTTTTGAATAATTTACTATAGAAAAGGCAATCCCTGGCGTAATTAAAATTTGCGACAGTAGAAAATTATTTTTTGAATAATTTACTATAGGAAAGGCATTCCCTGGCGCAATTAAAATTTGCGACAGTAAAAAATTATTTTTTGAATAATTTACTATAGAAAAGGCAACCCTGGGGTAATTAAAATTTGCGACAGTAAAAAATTATTTTTTGAATAATTTACTATAGAAAAGGCAATCCCTGGCGTAATTAAAATTTGCGACAGTATAAAATTATTTTTTGAATAATTTACTATAGAAAAGGAAATCCCTGGCGTAATTAAAATTTGCGACAGTATAAAATTATTTTTTGAATAATTTACTATAGGAAAGGCAATCCCTGGCGTAATTAAAACTTGCGACAGTAAAAAATTATTTTTTGAATAATTTACTATAGAAAAGGCAATCCCTGGCGTAATTAAAACTTTCGAGAGTAAAAAATTATTTTTTGAATAATTTACTATAGAAAAGGCAATCCCTGGCGTAATTAAAATTTGCGACAGTATAAAATTATTTTTTGAATTATTTACTATAGAAAAGGCAATCCCTGGGATATTTAAAATTTGCGACAGTAGAAAATTATTTTTTGAATAATTTACTATAGAAAAGGCAATCCCTGGCGCACTTAAAATTTGCGACAATAGAAAATTATTTTTTGAATAATTTACTATAGAAAAGGCAATCCCTGGCGTAATTAAAATTTGCGACAGTATAAAATTATTTTTTGAATAATTTACTATAGAAAAGGCAATCCCTGGCGTAATTAAAATTTGCGACAGTAAAAAATTATTTTTTGAATAATTTACTATAGAAAAGGCAATCCCTGGCGTAATTAAAATTTGCGACAGTATAAAATTATTTTTTGAATAATTTACTATAGAAAAGGCAATCCCTGGCGCAATTAAAATTTGCGACAGTAAAAAATTATTTTTTGAATAATTTACTATAGAAAAGGCAATCCCTGGCGTAATTAAAATTTGCGAGAGTAAAAAATTATTTTTTGAATAATTTACTATAGAAAAGGCAATCCCTGGCGCACTTAAAATTTGCGACAGTAGAAAATTATTTTTTTAATAATTTACTATAGAAAAGGCAATCCCTGGCGCAATTAAAATTTGCAACAATATAAAATTATTTTTTGAATAATTTACTATAGAAAAGGCAATCCCTGGTGTAATTAAAATTTGCGATAGTAAAAAAAAATTTTTTGAATAATTTACTATAGAAAAGGCAATCCCTGGCGTAATTAAAATTTGCGACAGTTGAAAATTATTTTTTGAATAATTTACTATAGAAAAGGCAATCCCTGGCGTAATTAAAATTTGCGACAGTAAAAAATTATTTTTTGAATAATTTGCTATAGAAAAGGCAATCCCTGGCGTAATTAAAATTTGCGACTGTAAAAAATTATTTTTTGAATAATTTACTATAGAATAGGCAATCCCTGGCGCAATTAAAATTTGCGACAGTAAAAAATTATTTTTTGAATAATTTACTATAGAAAAGGCAATCCCTGGCGTAATTAAAATTTGCGACAGTATAAAATTATTTTTTGAATAATTTACTATAGAAAAGGCAATCCCTGGCGCAATTAAAATTTGCGACAGTAAAAAATTATTTTTTGAATAATTTACTATAGAAAAGGCAATCCCTGGCGTAATTAAAATTTGCGAGAGTAAAAAATTATTTTTTGAATAATTTACTATAGAAAAGGTAATCCCTGGCGCACTTAAAATTTGCGACAGTAGAAAATTATTTTTTGAATAATTTACTATAGAAAAGGCAATCCCTGGCGTAATTAAAATTTGCGACAGTATAAAATTATTTTTTGAATAATTTACTATAGAAAAGGCAATCCCTGGCGCAATTAAAATTTGCGACAGTAGAAAATTATTTTTTGAATAATTTACTATAGAAAAGGCAATCCCTGGCGTAATTAAAATTTGCGACAGTTGAAAATTATTTTTTGAACAATTTACTATAGAAAAGGCAATCCCTGGCGTAATTAAAATTTGCGATAGTAAAAAATTATTTTTTGAATAATTTACTATAGAAAAGGCAATCCCTGGCGTAATTACAATTTGCGACAGTTGAAAATTATTTTTTGAATAATCTACTATAGAAAAGGCAATCCCTGGCTTAATTAAAATTTGCGACAGTAAAAAATTATTTTTTGAATAATTTACTATAGAAAAGGCAATCCCTGGCGTAATTAAAATTTGCGATAGTAGAAAATTATTTTTTGAATAATTTACTATAGAAAAGGCAATCCCTGGCGTAATTAAAATTCGCGACAGTATAAAATTATTTTTTGAATAATTTACTATAGAAAAGGCAATCCCTGGCGTAATTAAAATTTGCGACAGAAAAAAATTATTTTTTGAATAATTTACTATAGAAAAGGCAATCCCTGGCGTAATTAAAATTTGCGACAGTATAAAATTATTTTTTGAATAATTTGCTATAGAAAAGGCAATCCCTGGGATATTTAAAATTTGCGACAGTAGAAAATTATTTTTTGAATAATTTACTATAGAAAAGGCAACCCCTGGGATATTTAAAATATGCGACAGTATAAAATTATTTTTTGAATAATTTACTATAGAAAAGGCAATCCCTGGCGTAATTAAAACTTGCGACAATAAAAAATTATTTTTTGAATAATTTACTATAGAAAAGGCAATCCCTGGCGTAATTAAAACTTTCGAGAGTAAAAAATTATTTTTTGAATAATTTACTATAGAAAAGGCAATCCCTGGCGTAATTAAAATTTGCGACAGTATAAAATTATTTTTTGAATTATTTACTATAGAAAAGGCAATCCCTGGGATATTTAAAATTTGCGACAGTAGAAAATTATTTTTTGAATAATTTACTATAGAAAAGGCAATCCCTGGCGCACTTAAAATTTGCGCCAGTAGAAAATTATTTTTTGAATAATTTACTATAGAAAAGGCAATCCCTGGCATAATTAAAATTTGCGACAGTAAAAAATTATTTTTTGAATAATTTACTATAGAAAAGGCAATCCCTGGCGTAATTAAAATCTGCGACAGTAAAAAATTATTTTTTGAATAATTTACTATAGAAAAGGCAATCCCTGGCGTAATTAAAATTTGCGACAGTAGAAAATTATTTTTTGAATAATTTACTATAGAAAAGGCAATCCCTGGCGTAATTGAAATTTGCGACAGTATAAAATTATTTTTTGAATAATTTACTATAGAAAAGGCAATCCCTGGCGTAATTAAAATTTGCGACAGTATAAAATTATTTTTTGAATAATTTACTATAGAAAAGGCAATCCCTGGCGTAATTAAAACTTGCGACAATAAAAAATTATTTTTTGAATAATTTACTATAGAAAAGGCAATCCCTGGCGTAATTAAAACTTTCGAGAGTAAAAAATTATTTTTTGAATAATTTACTATAGAAAAGGCAATCCCTGGCGTAATTAAAATTTGCGACAGTATAAAATTATTTTTTGAATTATTTACTATAGAAAAGGCAATCCCTGGGATATTTAAAATTTGCGACAGTAGAAAATTATTTTTTGAATAATTTACTATAGAAAAGGCAATCCCTGGCGCACTTAAAATTTGCGACAGTAGAAAATTATTTTTTGAATAATTTACTATAGAAAAGGCAATCCCTGGTATAATTAAAATTTGCGACAGTAAAAAATTATTTTTTGAATAATTTACTATAGAAAAGGCAATCCCTGGCGTAATTAAAATCTGCGACAGTAAAAAATTATTTTTTGAATAATTTACTATAGAAAAGGCAATCCCTGGCGTAATTAAAATTTGCGACAGTATAAAATTATTTTTTGAATAATTTACTATAGAAAAGGCAATCCTGGCGTAATTAAAATTTGCGACAGTATAAAATTATTTTTTGAATAATTTACTATAGAAAAGGCAATCCCTGGCGTAATTAAAACTTGCGACAGTAAAAAATTATTTTTTGAATAATTTACTATAGACAAGGCAATCCCTGGCGTAATTAAAACTTGCGACAGTAAAAAATTATTTTTTGAATAATTTACTATAGAAAAGGCAATCCCTGGCGTAATTAAAATTTGCGACAGTAGAAAATTATTTTTTGAATAATTTACTATAGAAAAGGCAATCCCTGGCGCACATAAAATTTGCGACAGTAAAAAATTATTTTTTTGCAAAATTTACTATAGAAAAGGCAATCCCTGGCGTAATTAAAATTTGCGACAGTATAAAATTCTTTTTTGAATAATTTACTATAGAAAAGGCAATCCCTGGGATATTTAAAATTTGCGACAGTAGAAAACTATTTTTTGAATAATTTACTATAGAAAAGGCAATCCCTGGCGTAATTAAAATTTGCGACAGTTGAAAATTATTTTTTGAATAATTTACTAAAGAAAAGGCAATCCCTGGCGTAATTAAAATTTGCGACAGTAAAAAATTATTTTTTGAATAATTTACTATAGAAAAGGCAATCCCTGGCGTAATTAAAATTTGCGACAGTATAAAATTATTTTTTGAATAATTTACTATAGAAAAGGCAATCCCTGGCGTAATTAAAATTTGCGACAGTAAAAAACTATTTTTTGCAAAATTTACTGTAGAAAAGGCAATCCCTGGCGCAGTTAAAACTTGCGACAGTAAGAAATTAATTTGTGAGAAATTTACTATAGAAAAGGCAATCCCTGGCGTAATTAAAATTTGCGACAGTAAAAAATTATTTTTTTTGCAAAATTTACTATAGAAAAGGCAATCCCTGGCGTAATTAAAATTTGCGACGTTGAAAATTATTTTTTGAATAATTTACTATGGAAAAGGCAATCCCTGGCGTAATTAAGATTTGCGACAGTAAAAAATTATTTTTTGAATAATTTACTATAGAAAAGGCAATCCCTGGCGTAATTAAAATTTGCGACAGTAAAAAATTATTTTTTGAATAATTTACTATAGAAAAGGCAATCCCTGGCGTAATTAAAACTTGCGACAGTAGAAAATTATTTTTTGAATAATTTACTATAGAAAAGGCAATCCCTGGCGTAATTAAAATTTACGACAGTAAAAAATTATTTTTTGAATAATTTACTATAGAAAAGGCAATCCCTGGGATATTTAAAATTTGCGACAGTAAAAAATTATTTTTTGAATAATTTACTATAGAAAAGGCAATCCCTGGCGTAATTAAAATTTGCGACAGTAAAAAATTATTTTTTGAATAATTTACTATAGAAAAGGCAATCCCTGGCGTAATTAAAATTTGCGGCAGTTGAAAATTATTTTTTGAATAATTTACTATAGAAAAGGCAATCCCTGGCGTAATTAAAATTTGCGACAGTATAAAATTATTTTTTGAATAATTTACTATAGAAATGGCGATCCCTGGCGTAATTAAAATTTGCGACAATAAAAAATTATTTTTTGAATAATTTACTATAGAAAAGGCAATCCCTGGCGTAATTAAAACTTTCGAGAGTAAAAAATTATTTTTTGAATAATTTACTATAGAAAAGGCAATCCCTGGGATATTTAAAATTTGCGACAGTAGAAAATTATTTTTTGAATAATTTACTATAGAAAAGGCAATCCCTGGGATATTTAAAATTTGCGACAGTAGAAAATTATTTTTTGAATAATTTACTATAGAAAAGGCAATCCCTGGGATATTTAAAATTTGCGACAGTAGAAAATTATTTTTTGAATAATTTACTATAGAATAGGCAATCCCTGGCGTAATTGAAATTTGCGACAGTATAAAATTATTTTTTGAATAATTTACTATAGAAAAGGCAATCCCTGGCGTAATTAAAATTTGCGACAGTATAAAATTATTTTTTGAATAATTTACTATAGAAAAGGCAATCCCTGGCGTAATTAAAACTTGCGACAATAAAAAATTATTTTTTGAATAATTTACTATAGAAAAGGCAATCCCTGGCGTAATTAAAACTTTCGAGAGTAAAAAATTATTTTTTGAATAATTTACTATAGAAAAGGCAATCCCTGGCGTAATTAAAATTTGCGACAGTATAAAATTATTTTTTGAATTATTTACTATAGAAAAGGCAATCCCTGGGATATTTAAAATTTGCGACAGTAGAAAATTATTTTTTGAATAATTTACTATAGAAAAGGCAATCCCTGGCGCACTTAAAACTTTCGAGAGTAAAAAATTATTTTTTGAATAATTTACTATAGAAAAGGCAATCCCTGGCGTAATTAAAATTTGCGACAGTATAAAATTATTTTTTGAATTATTTACTATAGAAAAGGCAATCCCTGGGATATTTAAAATTTGCGACAGTAGAAAATTATTTTTTGAATAATTTACTATTGAAAAGGCAATCCCTGGCGCACTTAAAATTTGCGACAGTAGAAAATTATTTTTTGAATAATTTACTATAGAAAAGGCAATCCCTGGCGTAATTAAAATTTGCGACAGTAAAAAATTATTTTTTGAATAATTTACTATAGAAAAGGCAATCCCTGGCGTAATTAAAATCTGCGACAGTAAAAAATTGTTTTTTGAATAATTTACTATAGAAAAGGCAATCCCTGGCGTAATTAAAATTTGCGACAGTAAAAAATTATTTTTTGCAAAATTTACTGTAGAAAAGGCAATCCCTGGCGCAGTTAAAACTTGCGACAGTAAGAAATTAATTTGTGAGAAATTTACTAGAGAAAAGGCAATCCCTGGCGTAATTAAAGTTTGCGACAGTAAAAAATTATTTTTTTTGCAAAATTTACTATAGAAAAGGCAATCCCTGGCGTAATTAAAATTTGCGACGTTGAAAATTATTTTTTGAATAATTTACTATGGAAAAGGCAATCCCTGGCGTAATTAAGATTTGCGACAGTAAAAAATTATTTTTTGAATAATTTACTATAGAAAAGGCAATCCCTGGCGTAATTAAAATTTGCGACAGTATAAAATTATTTTTTGAATAATTTGCTATAGAAAAGGCAATCCCTGGGATATTTAAAATTTGCGACAGTAGAAAATTATTTTTTGAATAATTTACTATAGAAAAGGCAATCCCTGGGATATTTAAAATTTGCGACAGTAGAAAATTATTTTTTGAATAATTTACTATAGAAAAGGCAATCCCTGGCGTAATTAAAACTTTCGAGAGTAAAAAATTATTTTTTGAATAATTTACTATAGAAAAGGCAATCCCTGGCGTAATTAAAATTTGCGACAGTATAAAATTATTTTTTGAATTATTTACTATAGAAAAGGCAATCCCTGGGATATTTAAAATTTGCGACAGTAGAAAATTATTTTTTGAATAATTTACTATAGAAAAGGCAATCCCTGGCGCACTTAAAACTTTCGAGAGTAAAAAATTATTTTTTGAATAATTTACTATAGAAAAGGCAATCCCTGGCGTAATTAAAATTTGCGACAGTATAAAATTATTTTTTGAATTATTTACTATAGAAAAGGCAATCCCTGGGATATTTAAAATTTGCGACAGTAGAAAATTATTTTTTGAATAATTTACTATTGAAAAGGCAATCCCTGGCGCACTTAAAATTTGCGACAGTAGAAAATTATTTTTTGAATAATTTACTATAGAAAAGGCAATCCCTGGCGTAATTAAAATTTGCGACAGTAAAAAATTATTTTTTGAATAATTTACTATAGAAAAGGCAATCCCTGGCGTAATTAAAATCTGCGACAGTAAAAAATTGTTTTTTGAATAATTTACTATAGAAAAGGCAATCCCTGGCGTAAGTAAAATTTGCGACAGTAAAAAATTATTTTTTGCAAAATTTACTGTAGAAAAGGCAATCCCTGGCGCAGTTAAAACTTGCGACAGTAAGAAATTAATTTGTGAGAAATTTACTATAGAAAAGGCAATCCCTGGCGTAATTAAAGTTTGCGACAGTAAAAAATTATTTTTTTTGCAAAATTTACTATAGAAAAGGCAATCCCTGGCGTAATTAAAATTTGCGACGTTGAAAATTATTTTTTGAATAATTTACTATGGAAAAGGCAATCCCTGGCGTAATTAAGATTTGCGACAGTAAAAAATTATTTTTTGAATAATTTACTATAGAAAAGGCAATCCCTGGCGTAATTAAAATTTGCGACAGTATAAAATTATTTTTTGAATAATTTGCTATAGAAAAGGCAATCCCTGGGATATTTAAAATTTGCGACAGTAGAAAATTATTTTTTGAATAATTTACTATAGAAAAGGCAATCCCTGGGATATTTAAAATTTGCGACAGTAGAAAATTATTTTTTGAATAATTTACTATAGAAAAGGCAATCCCTGGGATATTTAAAATTTGCGACAGTATAAAATTATTTTTTGAATAATTTACTATAGAAAAGGCAATCCCTGGCGTAATTAAAATTTGCGACAGTATAAAATTATTTTTTGAATAATTTACTATAGAAAAGGCAATCCCTGGCGTAATTAAAACTTGCGACAATAAAAAATTATTTTTTGAATAATTTACTATAGAAAAGGCAATCCCTGGCGTAATTAAAACTTTCGAGAGTAAAAAATTATTTTTTGAATAATTTACTATAGAAAAGGCAATCCCTGGCGTAATTAAAATTTGCGACAGTATAAAATTATTTTTTGAATTATTTACTATAGAAAAGGCAATCCCTGGGATATTTAAAATTTGCGACAGTAGAAAATTATTTTTTGAATAATTTACTATAGAAAAGGCAATCCCTGGCGCACTTAAAACTTTCGAGAGTAAAAAATTATTTTTTGAATAATTTACTATAGAAAAGGCAATCCCTGGCGTAATTAAAATTTGCGACAGTATAAAATTATTTTTTGAATTATTTACTATAGAAAAGGCAATCCCTGGGATATTTAAAATTTGCGACAGTAGAAAATTATTTTTTGAATAATTTACTATAGAAAAGGCAATCCCTGGCGCACTTAAAATTTGCGACAGTAGAAAATTATTTTTTGAATAATTTACTATAGAAAAGGCAATCCCTGGCGTAATTAAAATTTGCGACAGTAAAAAATTATTTTTTGAATAATTTACTATAGAAAAGGCAATACCTGGCGTAATTAAAATCTGCGACAGTAAAAAATTATTTTTTGAATAATTTACTATAGAAAAGGCAATCCCTGGCGTAATTAAAATTTGCGACAGTATAAAATTATTTTTTGAATAATTTACTATAGAAAAGGCAATCCTGGCGTAATTAAAATTTGCGACAGTATAAAATTATTTTTTGAATAATTTACTATAGAAAAGGCAATCCCTGGCGTAATTAAAACTTGCGACAGTAAAAAATTATTTTTTGAATAATTTACTATAGAAAAGGCAATCCCTGGCGTAATTAAAACTTGCGACAGTAAAAAATTATTTTTTGAATAATTTACTATAGAAAAGGCAATCCCTGGCGTAATTAAAATTTGCGACAGTAGAAAATTATTTTTTGAATAATTTACTATAGAAAAGGCAATCCCTGGCGCACATAAAATTTGCGACAGTAAAAAATTATTTTTTTGCAAAATTTACTATAGAAAAGGCAATCCCTGGCGTAATTAAAATTTGCGACAGTATAAAATTCTTTTTTGAATAATTTACTACAGAAAAGGCAATCCCTGGGATATTTAAAATTTGCGACAGTAGAAAACTATTTTTTGAATAATTTACTATAGAAAAGGCAATCCCTGGCGTAATTAAAATTTGCGACAGTTGAAAATTATTTTTTGAATAATTTACTAAAGAAAAGGCAATCCCTGGCGTAATTAAAATTTGCGACAGTAAAAAATTATTTTTTGAATATTTTACTATAGAAAAGGCAATCCCTGGCGTAATTAAAATTTGCGACAGTATAAAATTATTTTTTGAATAATTTACTATAGAAAAGGCAATCCCTGGCGTAATTAAAATTTGCGACAGTAAAAAATTATTTTTTGCAAAATTTACTGTAGAAAAGGCAATCCCTGGCGCAGTTAAAACTTGCGACAGTAAGAAATTAATTTGTGAGAAATTTACTATAGAAAAGGCAATCCCTGGCGTAATTAAAATTTGCGACAGTAAAAAATTATTTTTTTTGCAAAATTTACTATAGAAAAGGCAATCCCTGGCGTAATTAAAATTTGCGACGTTGAAAATTATTTTTTGAATAATTTACTATGGAAAAGGCAATCCCTGGCGTAATTAAGATTTGCGACAGTAAAAAATTATTTTTTGAATAATTTACTATAGAAAAGGCAATCCCTGGCGTAATTAAAATTTGCGACAGTAAAAAATTATTTTTTGAATAATTTACTATAGAAAAGGCAATCCCTGGCGTAATTAAAACTTGCGACAGTAGAAAATTATTTTTTGAATAATTTACTATAGAAAAGGCAATCCCTGGCGTAATTAAAATTTGCGACAGTAAAAAATTATTTTTTGAATAATTTACTATAGAAAAGGCAATCCCTGGGATATTTAAAATTTGCGACAGTAAAAAATTATTTTTTGAATAATTTACTATAGAAAAGGCAATCCCTGGCGTAATTAAAATTTGCGACAGTAAAAAATTATTTTTTGAATAATTTACTATAGAAAAGGCAATCCCTGGCGTAATTAAAATTTGCGGCAGTTGAAAATTATTTTTTGAATAATTTACTATAGAAAAGGCAATCCCTGGCGTAATTAAAATTTGCGACAGTATAAAATTATTTTTTGAATAATTTACTATAGAAAAGGCAATCCCTGGCATAATTAAAATTTGCGATAGTAAAAAATTATTTTTTGAATAATTTACTATAGAAAAGGCAATCCCTGGCGTAATTACAATTTGCGACAGTTGAAAATTATTTTTTGAATAATTTACTATAGAAAAGGCAATCCCTGGCGTAATTAAAATTTGCGACAGTAAAAAATTATTTTTTGAATAATTTACTATAGAAAAGGCAATCCCTGGCGTAATTAAAATTTGCGACAGTAAAAAATTATTTTTTGAATAATTTACTATAGAAAAGGCAATCCCTGGCGTAATTAAAATTTGAGACAGTATAAAATTATTTTTTGAAAAATTTACTATAGAAAAGGCAATCCCTGGCGTATTTAAAATTTGCGACAGTAAGAAATTAATTTGTGAGAAATTTACTATAGAAAAGGCAATCCCTGGGATATTTAAAATTTGCGACAGTAAGAAATTATTTTTTGAATAATTTACTATAGAAAAGGCAATCCCTGGCGCAATTAAAACTTGCGATAGTAAAAAATTATTTTTTGAATAATTTACTATAGAAAAGGCAATCCCTGGCGTAATTAAAATTTGCGATAGTAAAAAATTATTTTTTGAATAATTTACTATAGAAAAGGCAATCCCTGGCGGATTTGACATTTGCGACAGTAAAAAATTATTGTTTGAATAATTTACTATAGAAAAGGCAATCCCTGGCGTAATTAAAATTTGCGACAGTATAAAATTACTTTTTGAATAATTTACTATAGAAAAGGCAATCCCTGGCGTAATTAAAATTTGCGACAGTAAAAAATTATTTTTTGAATAATTTACTATAGAAAAGGCAATCCCTGGCGAAATTAAAATTTGCGACAGTATAAAATTATTTTTTGAATAATTTACTATAGAAAAGGCAATCCCTGGCGTAATTAAAATTTGCGACAGTAAAAAATTATTTTTTGAATAATTTACTGTAGAAAAGGCAATCCCGGCGGATTTGACATTTGCGACAGTAAAAAATTATTGTTTGAATAATTTACTATAGAAAAGGCAATCCCTGGCGTAATTAAAATTTGCGACAGTATAAAATTACTTTTTGAATAATTTACTATAGAAAAGGCAATCCCTGGCGTAATTAAAATTTGCGACAGTAAAAAATTATTTTTTGAATAATTTACTATAGAAAAGGCAATCCCTGGCGAAATTAAAATTTGCGACAGTATAAGATTATTTTTTGAATAATTTACTATAGAAAAGGCAATCCCTGGCGTAATTAAAATTTGCGACAGTAAAAAATTATTTTTTGAATAATTTACTGTAGAAAAGGCAATCCCTGGCGCAATTAAAATTTGCGACAGTTGAAAATTATTTTTTTGCAAAATTTAATATAGAAAAGGCAATCCCTGGCGTAATTAAAATTTGCGACAGTATAAAATTATTTTTTGAATAATTTACCTGGCGAAATTGAAATTTGCGACAGTATAAAATTATTTTTTGAATAATTTACTATAGAAAAGGCAATCCCTGGCGTAATTAAAATTTGCGAGAGTAGAAAATTATTTTTTGAATAATTTACTATAGAAAAGGCAATCCCTGGCGTAATTAAAATTTGCGACAGTAGAAAATTATTTTTTGAATAATTTACTATAGAAAAGGCAATCCCTGGCGTAATTAAAATTTGCGACAGTATAAAATTATTTTTTGAATAATTTACCTGGCGAAATTGAAATTTGCGACAGTATAAAATTATTTTTTGAATAATTTACTATAGAAATGGCGATCCCTGGCGCAATTAAAATTTGCGACAGTAAAAAATTATTTTTTGAATAATTTACTATAGAAAAGGCAATCCCTGGCGTAATTAAAATTTGCGAGAGTAAAAAATTATTTTTTGAATAATTTACTATAGAAAAGGTAATCCCTGGCGCACTTAAAATTTGCGACAGTAGAAAATTATTTTTTGAATAATTTACTATAGAAAAGGCAATCCCTGGCGTAATTAAAATTTGCGACAGTATAAAATTATTTTTTGAATAATTTACTATAGAAAAGGCAATCCCTGGCGCAATTAAAATTTGCGACAGTAGAAAATTATTTTTTGAATAATTTACTATAGAAAAGGCAATCCCTGGCGTAAATAAATTTGCGACAGTTGAAAATTATTTTTTTAACAATTTACTATAGAAAAGGCAATCCCTGGCATAATTAAAATTTGCGATAGTAAAAAATTATTTTTTGAATAATTTACTATAGAAAAGGCAATCCCTGGCGTAATTACAATTTGCGACAGTTGAAAATTATTTTTTGAATAATTTACTATAGAAAAGGCAATCCCTGGCGTAATTAAAATTTGCGACAGTAAAAAATTATTTTTTGAATAATTTACTATAGAAAAGGCAATCCCTGGCGTAATTAAAATTTGCGACAGTAAAAAATTATTTTTTGAATAATTTACTATAGAAAAGGCAATCCCTGGCGTAATTAAAATTTGAGACAGTATAAAATTATTTTTTGAAAAATTTACTATAGAAAAGGCAATCCCTGGCGTATTTAAAATTTGCGACAGTAAGAAATTAATTTGTGAGAAATTTACTATAGAAAAGGCAATCCCTGGGATATTTAAAATTTGCGACAGTAAAAAATTATTTTTTTAATAATTTACTATAGAAAAGGCAATCCCTGGCGCAATTAAAACTTGCGATAGTAAAAAATTATTTTTTGAATAATTTACTATAGAAAAGGCAATCCCTGGCGTAATTAAAATTTGCGATAGTAAAAAATTATTTTTTGAATAATTTACTATAGAAAAGGCAATCCCTGGCGGATTTGACATTTGCGACAGTAAAAAATTATTGTTTGAATAATTTACTATAGAAAAGGCAATCCCTGGCGTAATTAAAATTTGCGACAGTATAAAATTACTTTTTGAATAATTTACTATAGAAAAGGCAATCCCTGGCGTAATTAAAATTTGCGACAGTAAAAAATTATTTTTTGAATAATTTACTATAGAAAAGGCAATCCCTGGCGAAATTAAAATTTGCGACAGTATAAAATTATTTTTTGAATAATTTACTATAGAAAAGGCAATCCCTGGCGTAATTAAAATTTGCGACAGTAAAAAATTATTTTTTGAATAATTTACTGTAGAAAAGGCAATCCCTGGAGCAATTAAAATTTGCGAAAGTTGAAAATTATTTTTTTGCAAAATTTAATATAGAAAAGGCAATCCCTGGCGTAATTAAAATTTGCGACAGTATAAATTTATTTTTTGAATAATTTACCTGGCGAAATTGAAATTTGCGACAGTATAAAATTATTTTTTGAACAATTTACTATAGAAAAGGCAATCCCTGGCGTAATTAAAATTTGCGAGAGTAGAAAATTATTTTTTGAATAATTTACTATAGAAAAGGCAATCCCTGGCGTAATTAAAATTTGCGACAGTAGAAAATTATTTTTTGAATAATTTACTATAGAAAAGGCAATCCCTGGCGTAATTAAAATTTCCGACAGTATAAAATTATTTTTTGAATAATTTACTATAGAAATGGCAATCCCTGGCGTAATTAAAATTTGCGACAGTATAAAATTATTTTTTGAATAATTTACTATAGAAAAGGCAATCCCTGGCGTAATTAAAATTTGCGACAGTAGAAAATTATTTTTTGAATAATTTACTATAGAAAAGGCAATCCCTGGCGTAATTAAAATTGGCGATAGTAGAAAATTATTTTTTGAATAATTTACTATAGAAAAGGCAATCCCTGGCGTAATTAAAATTTGCGACAGTAAAAAATTATTTTTTGAATAATTTACTATAGAAAAGGCAATCCCTGGCGTAATTAAAACTTGCGACAGTAGAAAATTATTTTTTGAATAATTTACTATAGAAAAGGCAATCCCTGGCGTAATTAAAATTTGCGACAGTAAAAAATTATTTTTGAATAATTTACTATAGAAAAGGCAATCCCTGGGATATTTAAAATTTGCGACAGTAAAAAATTATTTTTTGAATAATTTACTATAGAAAAGGCAATCCCTGGCGCAATTAAAATTTGCGACAGTAGAAAATTATTTTTTGAATAATTTACTATAGAAAAGGCAATCCCTGGCGTAAATAAATTTGCGACAGTTGAAAATTATTTTTTTAACAATTTACTATAGAAAAGGCAATCCCTGGCATAATTAAAATTTGCGATAGTAAAAAATTATTTTTTGAATAATTTACTATAGAAAAGGCAATCCCTGGCGTAATTACAATTTGCGACAGTTGAAAATTATTTTTTGAATAATTTACTATAGAAAAGGCAATCCCTGGCGTAATTAAAATTTGCGACAGTAAAAAATTATTTTTTGAATAATTTACTATTGAAAAGGCAATCCCTGGCGTAATTAAAATTTGCGACAGTAAAAAATTATTTTTTGAATAATTTACTATAGAAAAGGCAATCCCTGGCGTAATTAAAATTTGAGACAGTATAAAATTATTTTTTGAAAAATTTACTATAGAAAAGGCAATCCCTGGCGTATTTAAAATTTGCGACAGTAAGAAATTAATTTGTGAGAAATTTACTATAGAAAAGGCAATCCCTGGGATATTTAAAATTTGCGACAGTAAAAAATTATTTTTTGAATAATTTACTATAGAAAAGGCAATCCCTGGCGCAATTAAAACTTGCGATAGTAAAAAATTATTTTTTGAATAATTTACTATAGAAAAGGCAATCCCTGGCGTAATTAAAATTTGCGATAGTAAAAAATTATTTTTTGAATAATTTACTATAGAAAAGGCAATCCCTGGCGGATTTGACATTTGCGACAGTAAAAAATTATTGTTTGAATAATTTACTATAGAAAAGGCAATCCCTGGCGTAATTAAAATTTGCGACAGTATAAAATTACTTTTTGAATAATTTACTATAGAAAAGGCAATCCCTGGCGTAATTAAAATTTGCGACAGTAAAAAATTATTTTTTGAATAATTTACTATAGAAAAGGCAATCCCTGGCGAAATTAAAATTTGCGACAGTATAAAATTATTTTTTGAATAATTTACTATAGAAAAGGCAATCCCTGGCGTAATTAAAATTTGCGACAGTAAAAAATTATTTTTTGAATAATTTACTGTAGAAAAGGCAATCCCTGGCGCAATTAAAATTTGCGACAGTTGAAAATTATTTTTTTGCAAAATTTAATATAGAAAAGGCAATCCCTGGCGTAATTAAAATTTGCGACAGTATAAAATTATTTTTTGAATAATTTACCTGGCGAAATTGAAATTTGCGACAGTATAAAATTATTTTTTGAATAATTTACTATAGAAAAGGCAATCCCTGGCGTAATTAAAATTTGCGAGAGTAGAAAATTATTTTTTGAATAATTTACTATAGAAAAGGCAATCCCTGGCGTAATTAAAATTTGCGACAGTAGAAAATTATTTTTTGAATAATTTACTATAGAAAAGGCAATCCCTGGCGTAATTAAAATTTGCGACAGTATAAAATTATTTTTTGAATAATTTACCTGGCGAAATTGAAATTTGCGACAGTATAAAATTATTTTTTGAATAATTTACTATAGAAATGGCGATCCCTGGCGCAATTAAAATTTGCGACAGTAAAAAATTATTTTTTGAATAATTTACTATAGAAAAGGCAATCCCTGGCGTAATTAAAATTTGCGAGAGTAAAAAATTATTTTTTGAATAATTTACTATAGAAAAGGTAATCCCTGGCGCACTTAAAATTTGCGACAGTAGAAAATTATTTTTTGAATAATTTACTATAGAAAAGGCAATCCCTGGCGTAATTAAAATTTGCGACAGTATAAAATTATTTTTTGAATAATTTACTATAGAAAAGGCAATCCCTGGCGCAATTAAAATTTGCGACAGTAGAAAATTATTTTTTGAATAATTTACTATAGAAAAGGCAATCCCTGGCGTAAATAAATTTGCGACAGTTGAAAATTATTTTTTTAACAATTTACTATAGAAAAGGCAATCCCTGGCATAATTAAAATTTGCGATAGTAAAAAATTATTTTTTGAATAATTTACTATAGAAAAGGCAATCCCTGGCGTAATTACAATTTGCGACAGTTGAAAATTATTTTTTGAATAATTTACTATAGAAAAGGCAATCCCTGGCGTAATTAAAATTTGCGACAGTAAAAAATTATTTTTTGAATAATTTACTATAGAAAAGGCAATCCCTGGCGTAATTAAAATTAGCGACAGTAAAAAATTATTTTTTGAATAATTTACTATAGAAAAGGCAATCCCTGGCGTAATTAAAATTTGAGACAGTATAAAATTATTTTTTGAAAAATTTACTATAGAAAAGGCAATCCCTGGCGTATTTAAAATTTGCGACAGTAAGAAATTAATTTGTGAGAAATTTACTATAGAAAAGGCAATCCCTGGGATATTTAAAATTTGCGACAGTAAAAAATTATTTTTTGAATAATTTACTATAGAAAAGGCAATCCCTGGCGCAATTAAAACTTGCGATAGTAAAAAATTATTTTTTGAATAATTTACTATAGAAAAGGCAATCCCTGGCGTAATTAAAATTTGCGATAGTAAAAAATTATTTTTTGAATAATTTACTATAGAAAAGGCAATCCCTGGCGGATTTGACATTTGCGACAGTAAAAAATTATTGTTTGAATAATTTACTATAGAAAAGGCAATCCCTGGCGTAATTAAAATTTGCGGCAGTATAAAATTACTTTTTGAATAATTTACTATAGAAAAGGCAATCCCTGGCGTAATTAAAATTTGCGACAGTAAAAAATTATTTTTTGAATAATTTACTATAGAAAAGGCAATCCCTGGCGAAATTAAAATTTGCGACAGTATAAAATTATTTTTTGAATAATTTACTATAGAAAAGGCAATCCCTGGCGTAATTAAAATTTGCGACAGTAAAAAATTATTTTTTGAATAATTTACTGTAGAAAAGGCAATCCCTGGAGCAATTAAAATTTGCGACAGTTGAAAATTATTTTTTTGCAAAATTTAATATAGAAAAGGCAATCCCTGGCGTAATTAAAATTTGCGACAGTATAAAATTATTTTTTGAATAATTTACCTGGCGAAATTGAAATTTGCGACAGTATAAAATTATTTTTTGAACAATTTACTATAGAAAAGGCAATCCCTGGCGTAATTAAAATTTGCGAGAGTAGAAAATTATTTTTTGAATAATTTACTATAGAAAAGGCAATCCCTGGCGTAATTAAAATTTGCGACAGTAGAAAATTATTTTTTGAATAATTTACTATAGAAAAGGCAATCCCTGGCGTAATTAAAATTTGCGACAGTATAAAATTATTTTTTGAATAATTTACTATAGAAATGGCAATCCCTGGCGTAATTAAAATTTGCGACAGTATAAAATTATTTTTTGAATAATTTACTATAGAAAAGGCAATCCCTGGCGTAATTAAAATTTGCGACAGTAGAAAATTATTTTTTGAATAATTTACTATAGAAAAGGCAATCCCTGGCGTAATTAAAATTGGCGATAGTAGAAAATTATTTTTTGAATAATTTACTATAGAAAAGGCAATCCCTGGCGCAATTAAAATTTGCGACAGTAAAAAATTATTTTTTGAATAATTTACTATAGAAAGGCAATCCCTGGCGTAATTAAAATTTGCGACAGTAGAAAATTATTTTTTGAATAATTTACTATAGAAAAGGCAATCCCTGGCGTAATTAGAATTTGCGACAGTAGAAAATTATTTTTTGAATAATTTACTATAGAAAAGGCAATCCCTGGCGTAATTAAAATTTGCGACAGTATAAAATTATTTTTTGAATAATTTACTATAGAAAAGGCAATCCCTGGGATATTTAAAATTTTCGACAGTAGAAAATTATTTTTTGAATAATTTACTATAGAAAAGGCAATCCCTGGCGTAATTAAAATTTGCGTCAGTAGAAAATTATTTTTTGAATAATTTACTATAGAAAAGGCAATCCCTGGCGTAATTAAAATTTGCGACAGTAAAAAATTATTTTTTGAATAATTTACTATAGAAAAGGCAATCCCTGGCGCACTTAAAATTTGCGACAGTAGAAAATTATTTTTTGAATATTTTACTATAGAAAAGGCAATGCCTGGCGTAATTAAAATTTGCGACAATATAAAATTATTTTTTGAATAATTTACTATAGAAAAGGCAATCCCTGGCGTAATTAAAATTTGCGACAGTAGAAAATTATTTTTTTAATAATTTACTATAGAAAAGGCAATCCCTGGCGCAATTAAAACCTGCAATAGTAAAAAATTAATTTGTGAAAAATTTACTATAGAAAAGGCAATCCCTGGGATATTTAAAATTTGCGACAGTAGAAAATTATTTTTTGAATAATTTACTATAGAAAAGCAATCCCTGGCGCACTTAAAATTTGCGACAGTATAAAATTATTTTTTGAATAATTTACTATAGAAAAGGCAATCCCTGGCGTAATTAAAATTTGCGATAGTAAAAAATTATTTTTTGAATAATTTACTATAGAAATGGAAATCCCTGGCGCAATTAAAACTTGCGATAGTAAAAAATTAATTTGTGAGAAATTTACTATAGAAAAGGCAATCCCTGGGATATTGAAAATTTGCGACAGTAAAAAATTATTTTTTGAATAATTTACTATAGAAAAGGCAATTCCTGGCGTAATTAAAATTTGCGACAGTTGATAATTATTTTTTGAATAATTTACTATAGAAAAGGCAATCGCTGGCGTAATTAAAATTTGCGACAGTAGAAAATTATTTTTTGAATAATTTACTATAGAAAAGGCAATCCCTGGGATATTTAAAATTTGCGACAGTAAAAAATTATTTTTTGAATAATTTACTATAGAAAAGGCAATCCCTGGGATATTTAAAATTTGCGACAGTAAAAAATTATTTTTTTGCAAAATTTACTATAGAAAAGGCAATCCCTGGCGTAATTAAAATTTGCGACAGTTGAAAATTATTTTTTGAATAATTTACTATAGAAAAGGCAATCCCTGGCGTAATTAAAATTTGCGACAGTAGAAAATTATTTTTTGAATAATTTACTATAGAAAAGGCAATCCCTGGGATATTTAAAATTTGCGACAGTAAAAAATTATTTTTTGAATAATTTACTATAGAAAAGGCAATCCCTGGGATATTTAAAATTTGCGACAGTAAAAAATTATTTTTTTGCAAAATTTACTATAGAAAAGGCAATCCCTGGCGTAATTAAAATTTGCGACAGTTGAAAATTATTTTTTGAATAATTTACTATAGAAAAGGCAATCCCTGGCGTAATTAAAATTTGCGACAGTATAAAATTATTTTTTGAATAATTTACTATAGAAAAGGCAATCCCTGGCGCACTTAAAATTTGCGACAGTATAAAATTATTTTTTGAATAATTTACTATAGAAAAGGCAGTCCCTGGGATATTTAAAATTTGCGACAGTAGAAAATTATTTTTTGAATAATTTACTATAGAAAAGGCAATCCCTGGGATATTTAAAATTTGCGACAATAGAAAATTATTTTTTGAATAATTTACTATAGAAAAGGCAATCCCTGGCGTAATTAAAATTTGCGACAGTATAAAATTATTTTTTGAATAATTTACTATAGAAAAGGCAATCCCTGGCGTAATTAAAATTTGCGACAGTAAAAAATTATTTTTTGAATAAGTTACTATAGAAAAGGCAATCCCTGGCGTAATTAAAATTTGCGACAGTATAAAATTATTTTTTTAAATAATTTACTATAGAAATGGCAATCCCTGGGATATTTAAAATTTGCTACACTACAGTAGAAAATTATTTTTTGAATAATTTACTATAGAAAAGGCAATCCCTGGCGTAATTAAAATTTGCGACAGTAGAAAATTATTTTTTGAATAATTTACTATACAAAAGGCAATATCTGGCGTAATTAAAATTTGCGACAGTAAAAAATTATTTTTTGAATAATTTACTATAGAAAAGGCAATCCCTGGCGCACTTAAAATTTGCGACAGTAGAAAAGTATTTTTTGAATAATTTACTATAGAAAAGGCAATCCCTGGCGGATTTGAAATTTGCGACAGTAAAAAATTAGTTTTTGAATAATTTACTATAGAAAAGGCAATCCCTGGCGTAATTAAAATTTGCGACAGTATAAAATTATTTTTTGAATAATTTACTATAGAAAAGGCAATCCCTGGCGTAGTTAAAATTTGCGACAGAATAAAATTATTTTTTGAATAATTTACTATAGAAAAGGCAATCCCTGGCGTAATTAAAATTTGCGACAGTTGAAAATTATTTTTTGAATAATTTACTATAGAAAAGGCAATCCCTGGCGTAATTAAAATTTGCGACAGTAAAAAATTATTTTTTGAATAATTTACTATAGAAAAGGCAATCCCTGGCGTAATTAAAACTTGCGATAGTAAGAAATTATTTTGTGAGAAATTTACTATAGAAAAGGCAATCCCTGGGATATTTAAAATTTGCGACAGTAAAAAATTATTTTTTGAATAATTTACTATAGAAAAGGCAATCCCTGGTGTAATTAAAATTTGCGACAGTAAAAAAATTATTTTTTGAATAATTTACTATAGAAAAGGCAATCCCTGGCGCACTTAAAATTTGCGACAGTATAAAATTATTTTTTGAATAATTTACTATAGAAAAGGCAATCCCTGGCGTAATTAAAACTTGCGACAGTTGAAAATTATTTTTTGAATAATTTACTATAGAAAAGGCAATCCCTGGCGTAATTAAAATTTGCGACAGTAAAAAATTATTTTTTGCAAAATTTACTATAGAAAAGGCAATCCCTGGCGTAATTAAAATTTGCGACAGTTGAAAATTATTTTTTGAATAATTTACTATAAAAAAGGCAATCCCTGGCGTAATTAAAATTTGCGACAGTAAAAAATTATTTTTTGAATAATTTACTATAGAAAAGGCAATCCCTGGCGTAATTAAAATTTGCGACAGTAAAAAATTATTTTTTTGCAAAATTTACTATGGAAAAGGCAATCCCTGGCGTAATTAAAATTTGCGACAGTATAAAATTATTTTTTGAATAATCTTCTATAGAAAAGGCAATCCCTGGCGTAATTAAAATTTGCGACAGTATAAAATTATTTTTTGAATAATTTACTATAGAAAAGGCAATCCCTGGCGTAATTAAAATTTGCGACAATATAAAATTATTTTTTGAATAATTTACTATATAAAAGGCAATCCCTGGGATATTTAAAATTTGCGACAGTAGAAAATTGTTTTTTGAATTATTTACTATAGAAAAGGCAATCCCTGGCGTAATTAAAATTTGCGACAGTAGAAAATTATTTTTTTGAATAATTTACTATAGAAAAGGCAATCCCTGGCGTAATTAAAATTTGCGACAGTATAAAATTATTTTTTGAATAATTTACTATAGAAAAGGCAATCCCTGGCGAAATTGAAATTTGCGACAGTATAAAATTATTTTTTGAATAATTAACTATAGAAAAGGCAATCCCTGGCGTAATTAAAATTTGCGACAGTAGAAAATTATTTTTTGAATAATTTACTATAGAAAAGGCAATCCCTGGCGTAATTAAAATTTGCGACAATAGCAAATTATTTTTTGAATAATTTACTATAGAAATGGCAATCCCTGGCGTAATTAAAATTTGCGAGAGTATAAAATTATTTTTTTGAATAATTTACTATAGAAAAGGCAATCCCTGCCGTAATTAAAATTTGCGACAGTATAAAATTATTTTTTGAATAATTTACTATAGAAAAGGCAATCCCTGGGATATTTAAAATTTGCGACAGTAGAAAATTATTTTTTGAATAATTTACTATAGAAAAGGCAATCCCTGGCGTAATTAAAATTTGCGACAGTAGAAAATTATTTTTTGAATAATTTACTATAGGAAAGGCATTCCCTGGCGCAATTAAAATTTGCGACAGTAAAAAATTATTTTTTGAATAATTTACTATAGAAAAGGCAATCCCTGGCGTAATTAAAATTTTCGACAGTAAAAAATTATTTTTTGAATAATTTACTATAGAAAAGGCAATCCCTGGCGTAATTAAAATTTGCGACAGTATAAAATTATTTTTTGAATAATTTACTATAGAAAAGGCAATCCCTGGCGTAATTAAAATTTGCGACAGTATAAAATTATTTTTTGAATAATTTACTATAGAAAAGGCAATCCCTGGCGTAATTAAAACTTGCGACAGTAAAAAATTATTTTTTGAATAATTTACTATAGAAAAGGCAATCCCTGGCGTAATTAAAACTTGCGACAGTAAAAAATTATTTTTTGAATAATTTACTATAGAAAAGGCAATCCCTGGCGTAATTAAAATTTGCGACAGTATAAAATTATTTTTTGAATAATTTACTATAGAAAAGGCAATCCCTGGGATATTTAAAATTTGCGACAGTAGAAAATTATTTTTTGAATAATTTACTATAGACAAGGCAATCCCTGGCGCACTTAAAATTTGCGAAAGTAGAAAATTATTTTTTGAATAATTTACTATAGAAAAGGCAATCCCTGGCGCACTTAAAATTTGCGACAGTAGAAAATTATTTTTTGAATAATTTACTATAGAAAAGGCAATCCCTGGCGTAATTAAAATTTGCGACAGTATAAAATTATTTTTTGAATAATTTACTATAGAAAAGGCAATCCCTGGCGTAATTAAAATTTGCGACAGTAAAATATTATTTTTTGAATAATTTACTATAGAAAAGGCAATCCCTGGCGTAATTAAAATTTGCGACGGTATAAAATTATTTTTTGAATAATTTACTATAGAAAAGGCAATCCCTGGCGCAATTAAAATTTGCGACAGTAAAAAATTATTTTTTGAATAATTTACTATAGAAAAGGCAATCCCTGGCGTAATTACAATTTGCGAGATTAAAAAATTATTTTTTGAATAATTTACTATAGAAAAGTCAATCCCTGGCGAACTTAGAATTTGCGACAGTAGAAAATTCTTTTTTGAATAATTTACTATAGAAAAGGCAATCCCTGGCGCACTTAAAATTTGCAACAATATAAAATTATTTTTTGAATAATTTACTATAGAAAAGGCAATCCCTGGTGTAATTAAAATTTGCGATAGTAAAAAAAAAATTTTTGAATAATTTACTATAGAAAAGGCAATCCCTGGCGTAATTAAAATTTGCGACAGTTGAAAATTATTTTTTGAATAATTTACTATAGAAAAGGCAATCCCTGGCGTAATTAAAATTTGCGACAGTAAAAAATTATTTTTTGAATAATTTGCTATAGAAAAGGCAATCCCTGGCGTAATTAAAATTTGCGACAGTAAAAAATTATTTTTTGAATAATTTACTATAGAATAGGCAATCCCTGGCGCAATTAAAATTTGCGACAGTAAAAAATTATTTTTTGAATAATTTACTATAGAAAAGGCAATCCCTGGCGTAATTAAAATCTGCGACAGTAAAAAATTATTTTTTGAATAATTTACTATAGAAAAGGCAATCCCAGGCGTAATTAAAATTTGCGACAGTATAAAATTATTTTTTGAATAATTTACTATAGAAAAGGCAATCCTGGCGTAATTAAAATTTGCGACAGTATAAAATTATTTTTTGAATAATTTACTATAGAAAAGGCAATCCCTGGCGTAATTAAAACTTGCGACCGTAAAAAATTATTTTTTGAATAATTTACTATAGAAAAGGCAATCCCTGGCGTAATTAAAACTTGCGACAGTAAAAAATTATTTTTTGAATAATTTACTATAGAAAAGGCAATCCCTGGCGTAATTAAAATTTGCGACAGTAGAAAATTATTTTTTGAATAATTTACTATAGAAAAGGCAATCCTTGGCGCACATAAAATTTGCGACAGTAAAAAATTATTTTTTTGCAAAATTTACTATAGAAAAGGCAATCCCTGCCGTAATTAAAATTTGCGACAGTATAAAACTCTTTTTTGAATAATTTACTATAGAAAAGGCAATCCCTGGGATATTTAAAATTTGCGACAGTAGAAAACTATTTTTTGAATAATTTACTATAGAAAAGGCAATCCCTGGCGTAATTAAAATTTGCGACAGTTGAAAATTATTTTTTGAATAATTTACTATAGAAAAGGCAATCCCTGGCGTAATTAAAATTTGCGACAGTAAAAAATAATTTTTTGAATAATTTACTATAGAAAAGGCAATCCCTGGCGTAATTAAAATTTGCGACAGTATAAAATTATTTTTTGAATAATTTACTATAGAAAAGGCAATCCCTGGCGTAATTAAAATTTGCGACAGTAAAAAATTATTTTTTGCAAAATTTACTGTAGAAAAGGCAATCCCTGGCGCAATTAAAAGTTGCGACAGTAAGAAATTAATTTGTGAGAAATTTACTATAGAAAAGGCAATCCCTGGCGTAATTAAAATTTGCGACAGTTGAAAATTATGTTTTGAATAATTTACTATGGAAAAGGCAATCCCTGGCGTAATTAAAATTTGCGACAGTAAAAAATTATTTTTTGAATAATTTACTATAGAAAAGGCAATCCCTGGCGTAATTAAAATTTGCGACAGTTAAAAATTATTTTTTGAATAATTTACTATAGAAAAGGCAATCCCTGGCGTAATTAAAACTTGCGACAGTAGAAAATTATTTTTTGAATAATTTACTATAGAAAAGGCAATCCCTGGCGTAATTAAAATTTGCGACAGTAAAAAATTATTTTTTTGAATAATTTACTATAGAAAAGGCAATCCCTGGGATATTTAAAATTTGCGACAGTAAAAAATTATTTTTTGAATAATTTACTATAGAAAAGGCAATCCCTGGCGTAATTAAAATTTGCGACAGTAAAAAATTATTTTTTGAATAATTTACTATAGAAAAGGCAATCCCTGGCGTAATTAAAATTTGCGGCAGTTGAAAATTATTTTTTGAATAATTTACTATAGAAAAGGCAATCCCTGGCGTAATTAAAATTTGCGACAGTATAAAATTATTTTTTGAATAATTTACTATAGAAAAGGCAATCCCTGGCGCAATTAAAATTTGCGACAGTAAAAAATTATTTTTTGAATAATTTACTATAGAAAAGGCAATCCCTGGCGTAATTAAAATTTGCGAGAGTAAAAAATTATTTTTTGAATAATTTACTATAGAAAAGGTAATCCCTGGCGCACTTAAAATTTGCGACAGTAGAAAATTATTTTTTGAATAATTTACTATAGAAAAGGCAATCCCTGGCGTAATTAAAATTTGCGACAGTATAAAATTATTTTTTGAATAATTTACTATATAAAAGGCAATCCCTGGCGCAATTAAAATTTGCGACAGTAGAAAATTATTTTTTGAATAATTTACTATAGAAAAGGCAATCCCTGGCGTAATTAAAATTTGCGACAGTTGAAAATTATTTTTTGAACAATTTACTATAGAAAAGGCAATCCCTGGCGTAATTAAAATTTGCGATAGTAAAAAATTATTTTTTGAATAATTTACTATAGAAAAGGCAATCCCTTGCGTAATTACAATTTGCGACAGTTGAAAATTATTTTTTGAATAATTTACTATAGAAAAGGCAATCCCTGGCATAATTAAAATTTGCGACAGTAAAAAATTATTTTTTGAATAATTTACTATAGAAAAGGCAATCCCTGGCGTAATTAAAATTTGCGACAGTAAAAAATTATTTTTTGAATAATTTACTATAGAAAAGGCATTCCCTGGCGTAGTTAAAATTTGAGACAGTATAAAATTTATTTTTTGAAAAATTTACTATAGAAAAGGCAATCCCTGGCGTATTTAAAATTTGCGACAGTAAGAAATTAATTTGTGAGAAATTTACTATAGAAAAGGCAATCCCTGGGATATTTAAAATTTGCGACAGTAAAAAATTATTTTTTGAATAATTTACTATAGAAAAGGCAATCCCTGGCGCAATTAAAACTTGCGATAGTAAAAAATTATTTTTTGAATAATTTACTATAGAAAAGGCAATCCCTGGCGTAATTAAAATTTGCGATAATAAAAAATTATTTTTTGAATAATTTACTATAGAAAAGGCAATCCCTGGCGGATTTGAAATTTGCGACAGTATAAAATTATTTTTTGAATAATTTACTATAGAAAAGGCAATCCCTGGCGTAATTAAAATTTGCGACAGTAAAAAATTATTTTTTGAATAATTTACTATAGAAAAGGCAATCCCTGGCGAAATTAAAATTTGCGACAGTTGAAAATTATTTTTTTGCAAAATTTAATATAGAAAAGGCAATCCCTGGCGTAATTAAAATTTGCGACAGTATAAAATTATTTTTTGAATAATTTACCTGGCGAAATTGAAATTTGCGACAGTATAAAATTATTTTTTGAATAATTTACTATAGAAAAGGCAATCCCTGGCGTAATTAAAATTTGCGAGAGTAGAAAATTATTTTTTGAATAATTTACTATAGAAAAGGCAATCCCTGGCGTAGTTAAAATTTGCGACAGTAGAAAATTATTTTTTGAATAATTTACTATAGAAAAGGCAATCCCTGGCGTAATTAAAATTTGCGACAGTATAAAATTATTTTTTGAATAATTTGCTATAGAAATGGCAATCCCTGGCGTAATTAAAATTTGCGACAGTATAAAATTATTTTTTGAATAATTTACTATAAAAAAGGCAATCCCTGGCGTAATTAAAATTTGCGACAGTAGAAAATTATTTTTTGAATAATTTACTATAGAAAAGGCAATCCCTGGCGTAATTAAAATTTGCGATAGTAGAAAAATTATTTTTTGAATAATTTACTATAGAAAAGGCAATCCCTGGCGCAATTAAAATTTGCGACAGTAAAAAAATTATTTTTTGAATAATTTACTATAGAAAAGGCAATCCTTGGCGTAATTAAAATTTGCGACAGTAGAAAAATTAATTTTTTGAATAATTTACTATAGAAAAGGCAATCCCTGGCGTAATTAAAATTTGCGACAGTAGAAAATTATTTTTTGAATAATTTACTATAGAAAAGGCAATCCCTGGCGTAATTAAAAATTTGCGACAGTATAAAATTATTTTTTGAATAATTTACTATAGAAAAGGCAATCCCTGGGATATTTAAAATTTTCGACAGTAGAAAATTATTTTTTTGAATAATTTACTATAGAAAAGGCAATCCCTGGCGTAATTAAAAATTTGCGTCAGTAGAAAATTATTTTTTTGAATAATTTACTATAGAAAAGGCAATCCCTGGCGTAATTAAAATTCGCGACAGTATAAAATTATTTTTTGAATAATTTACTATAGAAAAGGCAATCCCTGGCGTAATTAAAACTTGCGATAGTAAAAAATTATTTTTTGAATAATTTACTATAGAAAAGGCAATCCCTGGCGTAATTAAAATTTGCGACAGTAAAAAACTATTTTTTGAATAATTTTACTATAGAAAACGCAATCCCTGGTGCACTTAAAATTTGCGACAGTAGAAAATTATTTTTTGAATAATTTACTATAGAAAAGGCAATGCCTGGCGTAATTAAAATTTGCGACAATATAAAATTATTTTTTGAATAATTTACTATAGAATAGGCAATCCCTGGCGTAATTAAAATTTGCGACAGTAGAAAATTATTTTTTGAATAATTTACTATAGAAAAGGCAATCCCTGGCGCAATTAAAAACTTGCGATAGTAAAAAATTAATTTGTGAAAAAATTTACTATAGAAAAGGCAATCCCTGGGATATTTAAAATTTGCGACAGTAGAAAATTATTTTTTGAATAATTTTACTATAGAAAAGCAATCCCTGGCGCACTTAAAATTTGCGACAGTATAAAATTATTTTTTGAATAATTTACTATAGAAAAGGCAATCCCTGGCGTAATTAAAATTTGCGATAGTAAAAAATTATTTTTTGAATAATTTACTATAGAAGAGGCAATCCCTGGCGCAATTAAAACTTGCGATAGTAAAAAATTAATTTGTGAGAAATTTACTATAGAAAAGGCAATCCCTGGGATATTTAAAATTTGCGACAGTAAAAAAATTATTTTTTGAATAATTTACTATAGAAAAGGCAATTCCTGGCGTAATTAAAATTTGCGACAGTTGAACATTATTTTTTGAATAATTTACTATAGAAAAGGCAATCCCTGGCGTAATTAAAATTTGCGACAGTAGAAAATTATTTTTTGAATAATTTACTATAGAAAAGGCAATCCCTGGGATATTTAAAAATTTGCGACAGTAAAAAATTATTTTTTGAATAATTTACTATAGAAAAGGCAATCCCTGGGATATTTAAAATTTGCGACAGTAAAAAATTACTTTTTTGCAAAATTTACTATAGAAAAGGCAATCCCTGGCGTAATTAAAATTTGCGACAGTTGAAAATTATTTTTTGAATAATTTACTATAGAAAAGGCAATCCCTGGCGTAATTAAAATTTGCGACAGTATAAAATTATTTTTTGAATAATTTACTATAGAAAAGGCAATCCCTGGCGCACTTAAAATTTGCGACAGTATAAAATTATTTTTTGAATAATTTACTATAGAAAAAGGCAATCCCTGGGATATTTAAAATTTGCGACAGTAGAAAATTATTTTTTGAATAATTTACTATAGAAAAGGCAATCCCTGGGATATTTAAAATTTGCGACAATAGAAAATTATTTTTTGAATAATTTACTATAGAAAAGGCGATCCCTGGCGTAATTAAATTTGCGACAGTATAAAATTATTTTTTGAATAATTTACTATAGAAAAGGCAATCCCTGGCGTAATTAAAATTTGCGACAGTAAAAAATTATTTTTTGAATAATTTACTATAGAAAAAGGCAATCCCTGGCGTAATTAAAATTTGCGACAGTATAAAATTATTTTTTGAATAATTTACTATAGAAAAGGCAATCCCTGGGATATTTAAAATTTGCGACAGTAGAAAATTATTTTTTGAATAATTTACTATAGAAAAGGCAATCCCTGGGATATTTAAAATTTGCGACAATAGAAAATTATTTTTTGAATAATTTACTATACAAAAGGCAATCCCTGGCGTAATTAAAATTTGCGACAGTATAAAATTATTTTTTGAATAATTTACTATAGAAAAAGGCAATCCCTGGCGTAATTAAAATTTGCGACAGTAAAATTATTTTTTGAATAATATTTACTATAGAAAAGGCAATCCCTGGCGCACTTAAAATTTGCGACAGTAGAAAAGTATTTTTTGAATAATTTACTATAGAAAAGGGCAATCCCTGGCGGATTTGAAATTTGCGACAGTAAAAAATTATTTTTTGAATAATTTACTATAGAAAAGGCAATCCCTGGCGTAATTAAAATTTGCGACAGTATAAAATTATTTTTTGAATAATTTACTATAGAAAAGGCAATCCCTGGCGTAGTTAAAATTTGCGACAGTATAAAATTATTTTTTGAATAATTTACTATAGAAAAGGCAATCCCTGGCGTAATTAAAATTTGCGACAGTTGAAAATTATTTTTTGAATAATTTACTATAGAAAAGGCAATCCCTGGCGTAATTAAAATTTGCGACAGTAAAAAATTATTTTTTGAATAATTTACTATAGAAAAGGCAATCCCTGGCGTAATTAAAACTTGCGATAGTAAGAAATTATTTTGTGAGAAATTTACTATAGAAAAGGCAATCCCTGGGATATTTAAAATTTGCGACAGTAAAAAATTATTTTTTGAATAATTTACTATAGAAAAGGAAATCCCTGGCGTAATTAAAATTTGCGACAGTAAAAAATTATTTTTTGAATAATTTACTATAGAAAAGGCAATCCCTGGTGCACTTAAAATTTGCGACAGTATAAAATTATTTTTTGAATAATTTACTATAGAAAAGGCAATCCCTGGCGTAATTAAAACTTGCGACAGTTGAAAATTATTTTTTGAATAATTTACTATAGAAAAGGCAATCCCTGGCGTAATTAAAATTTGCGACAGTAAAAAATTATTTTTTTGCAAAATTTACTATAGAAAAGGCAATCCCTGGCGTAATTAAAATTTGCGACATTTGAAAATTATTTTTTGAATAATTTACTATAAAAAAGGCAATCCCTGGCGTAATTAAAATATGCGACAGTAAAAAATTATTTTTTGAATAATTTACTATAGAAAAGGCAATCCCTGGCGTAATTAAAATTTGCGACAGTAAAAAATTATTTTTTTGCAAAATTTACTATAGAAAAGGCAATCCCTGGCGTAATTAAAATTTGCGACAGTATAAAATTATTTTTTGAATAATTTTCTATAGAAAAGGCAATCCCTGGCGTAATTAAAATTTGCGACAGTATAAAATTATTTTTTGAATAATTTACTATAAAAAAGGCAATCCCTGGCGTAATTAAAATTTGCGACAGTATAAAATTATTTTTTGAATAATTTACTATAGAAAAGGCAATCCCTGGCGTAATTAAAATTTGCGACAGTAAAAAATTATTTTTTGAATAATTTACTATAGAAAAGGCAATCCCTGGCGAAATTAAAATTTGCGACAGTTGAAAATTATTTTTTTGCAAAATTTAATATAGAAAAGGCAATCCCTGGCGTAATTAAAATTTGCGACAGTATAAAATTATTTTTTGAATAATTTACCTGGCGAAATTGAAATTTGCGAGAGTATAAAATTATTTTTTGAATAATTTACTATAGAAAAGGCAATCCCTGGCGTAATTAAAATTTGCGAGAGTAGAAAATTATTTTTTGAATAATTTACTATAGAAAAGGCAATCCCTGGCGTAGTTAAAATTTGCGACAGTAGAAAATTATTTTTTGAATAATTTACTATAGAAAAGGCAATCCCTGGCGTAATTAAAATTTGCGACAGTATAAAATTATTTTTTGAATAATTTGCTATAGAAATGGCAATCCCTGGCGTAATTAAAATTTGCGACAGTATAAAATTATTTTTTGAATAATTTACTATAAAAAAGGCAATCCCTGGCGTAATTAAAATTTGCGACAGTAGAAAATTATTTTTTGAATAATTTACTATAGAAAAGGCAATCCCTGGCGTAATTAAAATTTGCGATAGTAGAAAATTATTTTTTGAATAATTTACTATAGAAAAGGCAATCCCTGGCGCAATTAAAATTTGCGACAGTAAAAAATTATTTTTTGAATAATTTACTATAGAAAAGGCAATCCCTGGCGTAATTAAAATTTGCGACAGTAGAAAATTATTTTTTGAATAATTTACTATAGAAAAGGCAATCCCTGGCGTAATTAAAATTTGCGACAGTAGAAAATTATTTTTTGAATAATTTACTATAGAAAAGGCAATCCCTGGCGTAATTAAAATTTGCGACAGTATAAAATTATTTTTTGAATAATTTACTATAGAAAAGGCAATCCCTGGGATATTTAAAATTTTCGACAGTAGAAAATTATTTTTTGAATAATTTACTATAGAAAAGGCAATCCCTGGCGTAATTAAAATTTGCGTCAGTAGAAAATTATTTTTTGAATAATTTACTATAGAAAAGGCAATCCCTGGCGTAATTAAAATTCGCGACAGTATAAAATTATTTTTTGAATAATTTACTATAGAAAAGGCAATCCCTGGCGTAATTAAAACTTGCGATAGTAAAAAATTATTTTTTGAATAATTTACTATAGAAAAGGCAATCCCTGGCGTAATTAAAATTTGCGACAGTAAAAAATTATTTTTTGAATAATTTACTATAGAAAAGGCAATCCCTGGCGCACTTAAAATTTGCGACAGTAGAAAATTATTTTTTGAATAATTTACTATAGAAAAGGCAATGCCTGGAGTAATTAAAATTTGCGACAATATAAAATTATTTTTTGAATAATTTACTATAGAAAAGGGCGTAATTAAAATTTGCGACAGTAGAAAATTATTTTTTGAATAATTTACTATAGAAAAGGCAATCCCTGGCGCAATTAAAACTTGCTATAGTAAAAAATTAATTTGTGAAAAATTTACTATAGAAAAGGCAATCCCTGGGATATTTAAAATTTGCGACAGTAGAAAATTATTTTTTGAATAATTTACTATAGAAAAGCAATCCCTGGCGCACTTAAAATTTGCGACAGTATAAAATTATTTTTTGAATAATTTACTATAGAAAAGGCAATCCCTGGCGTAATTAAAATTTGCGATAGTAAAAAATTATTTTTTGAATAATTTACTATAGAAAAGGCAATCCCTGGCGCAATTAAAACTTGCGATAGTAAAAAATTAATTTGTGAGAAATTTACTATAGAAAAGGCAATCCCTGGGATATTTAAAATTTGCGACAGTAAAAAATTATTTTTTGAATAATTTACTATAGAAAAGGCAATTCCTGGCGTAATTAAAATTTGCGACAGTTGAAAATTATTTTTTGAATAATTTACTATAGAAAAGGCAATCCCTGGCGTAATTAAAATTTGCGACAGTAGAAAATTATTTTTTGAATAATTTACTATAGAAAAGGCAATCCCTGGGATATTTAAAATTTGCGACAGTAAAAAATTATTTTTTGAATAATTTACTATAGAAAAGGCAATCCCTGGGATATTTAAAATTTGCGACAGTAAAAAATTATTTTTTTGCAAAATTTACTATAGAAAAGGCAATCCCTGGCGTAATTAAAATTTGCGACAGTTGAAAATTATTTTTTGAATAATTTACTATAGAAAAGGCAACCCCTGGCGTAATTAAAATTTGCGACAGTATAAAATTATTTTTTGAATAATTTACGATAGAAAAGGCAATCCCTGGCGCACTTAAAATTTGCGACAGTATAAAATTATTTTTTGAATAATTTACTATAGAAAAGGCAATCCCTGGGATATTTAAAATTTGCGACAGTAGAAAATTATTTTTTGAATAATTTACTATAGAAAAGGCAATCCCTGGGATATTTAAAATTTGCGACAATAGAAAATTATTTTTTGAATAATTTACTATAGAAAAGGCAATCCCTGGCGTAATTAAATTTGCGACAGTATAAAATTATTTTTTGAATAATTTACTATAGAAAAGGCAATCCCTGGCGTAATTAAAATTTGCGACAGTAAAAAATTATTTTTTGAATAATTTACTATAGAAAAGGCAATCCCTGGCGTAATTAAAATTTGCGACAGTATAAAATTATTTTTTGAATAATTTACTATAGAAAAGGCAATCCCTGGGATATTTAAAATTTGCGACAGTAGAAAATTATTTTTTGAATTATTTACTATAGAAAAGGCAATCCCTGGGATATTTAAAATTTGCGACAATAGAAAATTATTTTTTGAATAATTTACTATACAAAAGGCAATCCCTGGCGTAATTAAAATTTGCGACAGTATAAAATTATTTTTTGAATAATTTACTATAGAAAAGGCAATCCCTGGCGTAATTAAAATTTGCGACAGTAAAATTATTTTTTGAATAATTTACTATAGAAAAGGCAATCCCTGGCGCACTTAAAATTTGCGACAGTAGAAAAGTATTTTTTGAATAATTTACTATAGAAAAGGCAATCCCTGGCGGATTTGAAATTTGCGACAGTAAAAAATTATTTTTTGAATAATTTACTATAGAAAAGGCAATCCCTGGCGTAATTAAAATTTGCGACAGTATAAAATTATTTTTTGAATAATTTACTATAGAAAAGGCAATCCCTGGCGTAGTTAAAATTTGCGACAGTATAAAATTATTTTTTGAATAATTTACTATAGAAAAGGCAATCCCTGGCGTAATTAAAATTTGCGACAGTTGAAAATTATTTTTTGAATAATTTACTATAGAAAAGGCAATCCCTGGCGTAATTAAAATTTGCGACAGTAAAAAATTATTTTTTGAATAATTTACTATAGAAAAGGCAATCCCTGGCGTAATTAAAACTTGCGATAGTAAGAAATTATTTTGTGAGAAATTTACTATAGAAAAGGCAATCCCTGGGATATTTAAAATTTGCGACAGTAAAAAATTATTTTTTGAATAATTTACTATAGAAAAGGCAATCCCTGGCGTAATTAAAATTTGCGACAGTAAAAAATTATTTTTTGAATAATTTACTATAGAAAAGGCAATCCCTGGTGCACTTAAAATTTGCGACAGTATAAAATTATTTTTTGAATAATTTACTATAGAAAAGGCAATCCCTGGCGTAATTAAAACTTGCGACAGTTGAAAATTATTTTTTGAATAATTTACTATAGAAAAGGCAATCCCTGGCGAAATTAAAATTTGCGACAGTAAAAAATTATTTTTTTGCAAAATTTACTATAGAAAAGGCAATCCCTGGCGTAATTAAAATTTGCGACATTTGAAAATTATTTTTTGAATAATTTACTATAAAAAAGGCAATCCCTGGCGAAATTAAAATATGCGACAGTAAAAAATTATTTTTTGAATAATTTACTATAGAAAAGGCAATCAATGGCGTAATTAAAATTTGCGACAGTAAAAAATTATTTTTTTGCAAAATTTACTATAGAAAAGGCAATCCCTGGCGTAATTAAAATTTGCGACAGTATAAAATTATTTTTTGAATAATTTTCTATAGAAAAGGCAATCCCTGGCGTAATTAAAATTTGCGACAGTATAAAATTATTTTTTGAATAATTTACTATAAAAAAGGCAATCCCTGGCGTAATTAAAATTTGCGACAGTAAAAAATTATTTTTTGAATAATTTACTATAGAAAAGGCAATCCCTGGCGTAATTAAAATTTGCGACAGTAAAAAATTATTTTTTTGCAAAATTTACTATAGAAAAGGCAATCCCTGGCGTAATTAAAATTTGCGACAGTGTAAAATTATTTTTTGAATAATTTTCTATAGAAAAGGCAATCCCTGGCGTAATTAAAATTTGCGACAGTATAAAATTATTTTTTGAATAATTTACTATAGAAAAGGCAATCCCTGGCTTAATTAAAATTTGCGACAATATAAAATTATTTTTTGAATAATTTACTATATAAAAGGCAATCCCTGGGATATTTAAAATTTGCGACAGTAGAAAATTGTTTTTTGAATAATTTACTATAGAAAAGGCAATCCCTGGCGTAATTAAAATTTGCGACAGTAGAAAATTATTTTTTGAATAATTTACTATAGAAAAGGCAATCCCTGGCGTAATTAAAATTTGCGACAGTATAAAATTATTTTTTGAATAATTTACTATAGAAAAGGCAATCCCTGGCGAAATTGAAATTTGCGACAGTATAAAATTATTTTTTGAATAATTAACTATAGAAAAGGCAATCCCTGGCGTAATTAAAATTTGCGACAGTAGAAAATTATTTTTTGAATAATTTACTATAGAAAAGGCAATCCCTGGCGTAATTAAAATTTGCGACAATAGAAAATTATTTTTTGAATAATTTACTATAGAAAAGGCAATCCCTGGCGTAATTAAAATTTGCGAGAGTATAAAATTATTTTTTGAATAATTTACTATAGAAAAGGCAATCCCTGGCGTAATTAAAATTTGCGACAGTATAAAATTATTTTTTGAATAATTTACTATAGAAAAGGCAATCCCTGGGATATTTAAAATTTGCGACAGTAGAAAATTATTTTTTGAATAATTTACTATAGAAAAGGCAATCCCTGGCGTAATTAAAATTTGCGACAGTAGAAAATTATTTTTTGAACAATTTACTATAGGAAAGGCATTCCCTGGCGCAATTAAAATTTGCGACAGTAAAAAATTATTTTTTGAATAATTTACTATAGAAAAGGCAATCCCTGGCGTAATTAAAATTTGCGACAGTAAAAAATTATTTTTTGAATAATTTACTATAGAAAAGGCAATCCCTGGCGTAATTAAAATTTGCGACAGTATAAAATTATTTTTTGAATAATTTACTATAGAAAAGGCAATCCCTGGCGTAGTTAAAATTTGCGACAGTATAAAATTATTTTTTGAATAATTTACTATAGAAAAGGCAATCCCTGGCGTAATTAAAACTTGCGACAGTAAAAAATTATTTTTTGAATAATTTACTATAGAAAAGGCAACCCCTGGCGTAATTAAAATTTGCGACAGTATAAAATTATTTTTTGAATAATTTACTATAGAAAAGGCAATCCCTGGCGTAATTAAAATTTGCGACAGTAAAAAATTATTTTTTGAATAATTTACTATAGAAAAGGCAATCCCTGGCGCAATTAAAATTTGCGACAGTATAAAATTATTTTTTGAATAATTTACTATAGAAAAGGCAATCCCTGGCGCAATTAAAATTTGCGACAGTAGAAAATTATTTTTTGAATAATTTACTATAGAAAAGGCAATCCCTGGCGTAATTAAAATTTGCGACAGTTGAAAATTATTTTTTGAATAATTTACTATAGAAAAGGCAATCCCTGGCGTAATTAAAATTTGCGATAGTAAAAAATTATTTTTTGAATAATTTACTATAGAAAAGGCAATCCCTGGCGTAATTAAAATTTGCGACAGTTGAAAATTATTTTTTGAATAATTTACTATAGAAAAGGCAATCCCTGGCGTAATTAAAATTTGCGACAGTAAAAAATTATTTTTTGAATAATTTACTATAGAAAAGGCAATCCCTGGCGTAATTAAAATTTGCGACAGTAAAAAATTATTTTTTGAATAATTTACTATAGAAAAGGCAATCCCTGGCGCAATTAAAATTTGCGACAGTAAAAAATTATTTTTTGAATAATTTACTATAGAAAAGGCAATCCCTGGCGTAATTAAAATTTGCGACAGTAAAAAATTATTTTTTGAATAATTTACTATAGAAAAGGCAATCCCTGGCGTAATTAAAATTTGGGACAGTATAAAATTATTTTTTGAATAATTTTCTATAGAAAAGGCAATCCCTGGCGTAATTAAAATTTGCGACAGTATAAAATTATTTTTTGAATAATTTACTATAGGAAAGGCAATCCCTGGCGTAATTAAAACTTGCGACAGTAAAAAATTATTTTTTGAATAATTTACTATAGAAAAGGCAATCCCTGGCGTAATTAAAACTTGCGACAGTAAAAAATTATTTTTTGAATAATTTACTATAGAAAAGGCAATCCCTGGCGTAATTAAAATTTGCGACAGTAGAAAATTATTTTTTGAATAATTTACTATAGAAAAGGCAATCCCTGGCGTAATTAAAATTTGCGACAGTTGAAAATTATTTTTTGAATAATTTACTATAGAAAAGGCAATCCCTGGCGTAATTAAAATTTGCGATAGAAAAAAATTATTTTTTGAATAATTTACTATAGAAAAGGCAATCCCTGGCGTAATTAAAATTTGCGACAGTTGAAAATTATTTTTTGAATAATTTACTATAGAAAAGGCAATCCCTGGCGTAATTAAAATTTGCGACAGTAAAAAATTATTTTTTGAATAATTTACTATAGAAAAGGCAATCCCTGGCGTAATTAAAATTTGCGACAGTAAAAAATTATTTTTTGAATAATTTACTATAGAAAAGGCAATCCCTGGCGCACTTAAAATTTGCGACAGTAAAAAATTATTTTTTTGCAAAATTTACTATTGAAAAGGCAATCCCTGGCGTAATTAAAATTTGCGACAGTATAAAATTATTTTTTGAATAATTTACTATAGAAAAGGCAATCCCTGGGATATTTAAAATTTGCAACAGTAGAAAATTATTTTTTGAATAATTTTCTATAGAAAAGGAAATCCCTGGCGTAATTAAAATTTGCGACAGTTGAAAATTATTTTTTGAATAATTTACTATAGAAAAGGCAATCCCTGGCGTAATTAAAATTTGCGACAGTAAAAAATTATTTTTTGAATAATTTACTATAGAAAAGGCAATCCCTGGCGTAATTAAAATTTGCGACAGTAGAAAATTTGCGACAGTAGAAAATTATTTTTTGAATAATTTACTATAGAAAAGGCAATCCCTGGCGCACTTAAAATTTGCGACAGTAGAAAATTATTTTTTGAATAATTTACTATAGAAGAGGCAATCCCTGGCGTAATTAAAATTTGCGACAGTATAAAATTATTTTTTGAATAATTTGCTATAGAAAAGGCAATCCCTGGCGTAATTAAAACTTGCAACAGTAAAAAATTATTTTTTGAATAATTTACTATAGAAAAGGCAATCCCTGGCGTAATTAAAATTTGCGACAGTAGAAAATTATTTTTTGAATAATTTACTATAGAAAAGGCAATCCCTGGCGCACTTAAAATTTGCGACAGTAAAACATTATTTTTTTGCAAAATTTACTATAGAAAAGGCAATCCCTGGCGTAATTAAAATTTGCGACAGTATAAAATTATTTTTTGAATAATTTACTATAGAAAAGGCAATCCCTGGGATATTTAAAATTTGCGACAGTAGAAAATTATTTTTTGAATAATTTACTATAAAAAAGGCAATCCCTGGCGTAATTAAAATTTGCGGCAGTTGAAAATTATTTTTTGAATAATTTACTATAGAAAAGGCAATCCCTGGCGAAATTTAAATTTGCGACAGTAAAAAATTATTTTTTGAATAATTTACTATAGAAAAGGCAATCCCTGGCGTAATTAAAATTTGCGACAGTATAAGATTATTTTTTGAATAATTTACTATAGAAAAGGCAATCCCTGGCGCAATTAAAATTTGCGACAGTAAAAAATTATTTTTTGCAAAATTTACTGTAGAAAAGGCAATCCCTGGCGCAATTAAAACTTGCGACAGTAAGAAATTAATTTGTGAGAAATTTACTATAGAAAAGGCAATCCCTGGCGTAATTAAAATTTGCGACAGTAAAAAATTATTTTTTTGCAAAATTTACTATAGAAAAGCAATCCTTGGCGTAATTAAAATTTGCGACAGTTGAAAATAATTTTTTGAATAATTTACTATAGAAAAGGCAATCCCTGGCGTAATTAAAATTTGCGACAGTAAAAAATTATTTTTTGAATAATTTACTATAGAAAAGGCAATCCCTGGCGTAATTAAAATTTGCGACAGTAAAAAATTATTTTTTGAATAGTTTACTATAGAAAAGGCAATCCCTGTCGTAATTAAAACTTGCGACAGTAGAAAATTATTTTTTGAATAATTTACTATAGAAAAGGCAATCCCTGGCGAAATTAAAATTTGCGACAGTAAAAAATTATTTTTTGAATAATTTACTATAGAAAAGGCAATCCCTGGAATATTTAAAATTTGCGACAGTAAAAAATTATTTTTTGAATAATTTACTATAGAAAAGGCAATCCCTGGCGTAATTAAAATTTGCGACAGTAAAAAATTATTTTTTGAATAATTTACTATAGAAAAGGCAATCCCTGGCGTAATTAAAATTTGCGACAGTTGAAAATTATTTTTTGAATAATTTACTACAGAAAAGGCAATCCCTGGCGTAATTAAAATTTGCGACAGTATAAAATTATTTTTTGAATAATTTACTATAGAAAAGGCAATCTCTGGCGCAATTAAAATTTGCGACAGTAAAAAATTATTTTTTGAATAATTTACTATAGAAAAGGCAATCCCTGGCGTAATTAAAATTTGCGACAGTAAAAAATTATTTTTTGAATAATTTACTATAGAAAAGGCAATCCCTGGCGTAATTAAAATTTGCGACAGTATAAGATTATTTTTTGAATAATTTACTATAGAAAAGGCAATCCCTGGCGCAATTAAAATTTGCGACAGTAAAAAATTATTTTTTGCAAAATTTACTGTAGAAAAGGCAATCCCTGGCGCAATTAAAACTTGCGACAGTAAGAAATTAATTTGTGAGAAATTTACTATAGAAAAGGCAATCCCTGGCGTAATTAAAATTTGCGACAGTAAAAAATTATTTTTTTGCAAAATTTACTATAGAAAAGGCAATCCTTGGCGTAATTAAAATTTGCGACAGTTGAAAATTATTTTTTGAATAATTTACTATAGAAAAGGCAATCCCTGGCGTAATTAAAATTTGCGACAGTAAAAAATTATTTTTTGAATAATTTACTATAGAAAAGCAATCCCTGGCGTAATTAAAATTTGCGACAGTAAAAAATTATTTTTTGAATAGTTTACTATAGAAAAGGCAATCCCTGGCGTAATTAAAACTTGCGACAGAAGAAAATTATTTTTTGAATAATTTACTATAGAAAAGGCAATCCCTGGCGTAATTAAAATTTGCGACAGTAAAAAATTATTTTTTGAATAATTTACTATAGAAAAGGCAATCCCTGGCGTAATTAAAATTTGCGACAGTATAAGATTATTTTTTGAATAATTTACTATAGAAAAGGCAATCCCTGGCGCAATTAAAATTTGCGACAGTAAAAAATTATTTTTTGCAAAATTTACTGTAGAAAAGGCAATCCCTGGCGCAATTAAAACTTGCGACAGTAAGAAATTAATTTGTGAGAAATTTACTATAGAAAAGGCAATCCCTGGCGTAATTAAAATTTGCGACAGTAAAAAATTATTTTTTTGCAAAATTTACTATAGAAAAGGCAATCCTTGGCGTAATTAAAATTTGCGACAGTTGAAAATTATTTTTTGAATAATTTACTATAGAAAAGGCAATCCCTGGCGTAATTAAAATTTGCGACAGTAAAAAATTATTTTTTGAATAATTTACTATAGAAAAGCAATCCCTGGCGTAATTAAAACTTGCGACAGTAGAAAATTATTTTTTGAATAATTTACTATAGAAAAGGCAATCCCTGGCGTAATTAAAATTTGCGACAGTAAAAAATTATTTTTTGAATAATTTACTATAGAAAAGGCAATCCCTGGCGTAATTAAAATTTGCGACAGTTGAAAATTATTTTTTGAATAATTTACTATAGAAAAGGCAATCCCTGGCGTAATTAAAATTTGCGACAGTATAAAATTATTTTTTGAATAATTTACTATAGAAAAGGCAATCCCTGGCGCAATTAAAATTTGCGACAGTAAAAAATTATTTTTTGAATAATTTACTATAGAAAAGGCAATCCCTGGCGTAATTAAAATTTGCGAGAGTAAAAAATTATTTTTTGAATAATTTACTATAGAAAAGGCAATCCCTGGCGCACTTAAAATTTGCGACAGTAGAAAATTATTTTTTGAATAATTTACTATAGAAAAGGCAATCCCTGGCGTAATTAAAATTTGCGGCAGTATAAAATTATTTTTTGAATAATTTACTATAGAAAAGGCAATCCCTGGCGCAATTAAAATTTGCGACAGTAGAAAATTATTTTTTGAATAATTTACTATAGAAAAGGCAATCCCTGGCGTAATTAAAATTTGCGACAGTTGAAAATTATTTTTTGAATAATTTACTATAGAAAAGGCAATCCCTGGCGTAATTAAAATTTGCGATAGTAAAAAATTATTTTTTGAATAATTTACTATAGAAAAGGCAATCCCTGGCGTAATTAAAATTTGCGACAGTTGAAAATTATTTTTTGAATAATTTACTATAGAAAAGGCAATCCCTGGCGCAATTAAAATTTGCGACAGTAAAAAATTATTTTTTGAATAATTTACAATAGAAAAGGCAATCCCTGGCGTAATGAAAATTTGCGACAGTTGAAAATTATTTTTTTAATAATTTACTATAGAAAAGGCAATCCCTGGCGCAATTAAAATTTGCGACAGTATAAAATTATTTTTTGAAAAATTTACTATAGAAAAGGCAATCCCTGGCGTATTTAAAATTTGCGACAGTAAGAAATTAATTTGTGAGAAATTTACTATAGAAAAGGCAATCCCTGGGATATTTAAAATTTGCGACAGTAAAAAATTATTTTTTGAATAATTTACTATAGAAAAGGCAATCCCTGGCGTAATTAAAACTTGCGATAGTAAAAAATTATTTTTTGAATAATTTACTATAGAAAAGGCAATCCCTGGCGGATTTGAAATTTGCGACAGTAAAAAATTATTTTTTGAATAATTTACTATAGAAAAGGCAATCCCTGGCGTAATTAAAATTTGCGACAGTATAAAATTATTTTTTGAATAATTTACTATAGACAAGGCAATCCCTGGCGTAATTAAAATTTGCGACAGTAAAAAATTATTTTTTGAATAATTTACTATAGAAAAGGCAATCCCTGGCGTAATTGAAATTTGCGACAGTTGAAAATTATTTTTTGAATAATTTACTATAGAAAAGGCAATCCCTGGCGTAATTAAAATTTGCGACAGTAAAAAATTATTTTTTGAATAATTTACTATAGAAAAGGCAATCCCTGGCGTAATTAAAATTTGCGACAGTATAAAATTATTTTTTGAATAATTTACTATAGAAAAGTCAATCCCTGGCGCAATTAAAATTTGCGACAGTAGAAAATTATTTTTTGCAAAATTTACTGTAGAAAAGGCAATCCCTGGCGCAATTAAAATTTGCGACAGTAAAAAATTATTTTTTGAATAATTTACTATAGAAAAGGCAATCCCTGGCGTAATTAAAATTTGCGACAGTATAAAATTATTTTTTGAATAATTTACTATAGAAAAGGCAATCCCTGGGATATTTAAAATTTGCGACAGTAGAAAATTATTTTTTGAATAATTTACTATAGAAAAGGCAATCCCTGGCGTAATTAAAATTTGCGACAGTTGAAAATTATTTTTTGAATAATTTAATATAGAAAAGGCAATCCCTGGCGTAATTGAAACTTGCGACAGTAAAAAATTATTTTTTGAATAATTTACTATAGAAAAGGCAATCCCTGGCGTAATTAAAATTTGCGACAGTATAAAATTATTTTTTTAATAATTTACTATAGAAAAGGCAATCCCTGGGATATTTAAAATTTGCGACAGTAGAAAATTATTTTTTGAATAATTTACTATAGAAAAGGCAATCCCTGGCGTACTTAAAATTTGCGACAGTAGAAAATTATTTTTTGAATAATTTACTATAGAAAAGACAATGCCTGGCGTAATTAAAATTTGCGACAGTATAAAATTATTTTTTGAATAATTTACTACAGAAAAGGCAATCCCTGGCGTAATTAAAACTTGCGATAGTAAAAAATTATTTTTTGAATAATTTACTATAGAAAAGGCAATCCCTGGCGCAATTAAAATTTGCGACAGTTGAAAATTATTTTTTGAATAATTTACTATAGAAAAGGCAATCCCTGGCGTAATTAAAATTTTCGACAGTAAAAAATTATTTTTTGAATAATTTACTATAGAAAAGGCAATCCCTGGCGTAATTAAAATTTGCGACAGTATAAAATTATTTTTTGAATAATTTACTATAGAAAAGGCAATCCCTGGCGCAATTAAAATTTGCGACAGTAAAAAATTATTTTTTGAATAATTTACTATAGAAAAGGCAATACCTGGCGTAATTAAAATTTGCGACAGTAAAAAATTATTTTTTGAATAATTTACTATAGAAAAGGCAATCCCTGGCGCAATTAAAATTTGCGACAGTAAAAAATTATTTTTTGAATAATTTACTATAGAAAAGGCAATCCCTGGCGTAATTAAAATTTGCGACAGTAAAAAATTATTTTTTGAATAATTTACTATAGAAAAGGCAATCCCTGGCGTAATTAAAATTTGCGACAGTATAAAATTATTTTTTGAATAATTTACTATAGAAAAGGCAATCCCTGGCGTAATTAAAATTTACGACAATATAAAATTATTTTTTGAATAATTTACTATAGAAAAGGCAATCCCTGGCGTAATTAAAACTTGCGACAGTAAAAAATTATTTTTTGAATAATTTACTATAGAAAAGGCAATCCCTGGCGTAGTTAAAACTTGCGACAGTAAAAAATTATTTTTTGAATAATTTACTATAGAAAAGGCAATCCCTGGCGTAATTAAAATTTGCGACAGTAGATAATTATTTTTTGAATAATTTACTATAGAAAAGGCAATCCCTGGCGCACTTAAAATTTGCGACAGTAAAAAATTATTTTTTTGCAAAATTTAATATAGAAAAGGCAATACCTGGCATATTTAAAATTTGCGACAGTAAAAAATTATTTTTTGAATAATTTACTATAGAATAGGCAATCCCTGGCGTAATTAAAATTTGCGACAGTTGAAAATTATTTTTTGAATAATTTACTATAGAAAAGGCAATCCCTGGCGTAATTAAAATTTGCGACAGTAAAAAATTATTTTTTGAATAATTTACTATAGAAAAGGCAATCCCTGGCGTAATTAAAATTTGCGACAGTTGAAAATTATTTTTTGAATAATTTACTATAGAAAAGGCAATCCCTGGCGTAATTAAAATTTGCGACAGTAAAAAATTATTTTTTGAATAATTTACTATAGAAAAGGCAATCCCTGGCGCAATTAAAATTTGCGACAGTATAAAATTATTTTTTGAATAATTTACTATAGAAAAGGCAATCCCTGGCGCAATTAAAATTTGCGATAGTAGAAAATTATTTTCTGAATAATTTACTATAGAAAAGGCAATCCCTGGCGTAATTATAATTTGCGACAGTTGAACATTATTTTTTGAATAATTTACTATAGAAAATGCAATCCCTGGCGTAATTAAAATTTGCGACAGTAAAAAATTATTTTTTGAATAATTTACTATAGAAAAGGCAGTCCCTGGCGTAATTAAAATTTGCGACAGTAAAAAATTATTTTTTGAATAATTTACTATAGAAAAGGCAATCCCTGGCGTAATTAAAATTTGCGACAGTAAAAAATTATTTTTTGAATAATTTACTATAGAAAAGGCAATTCCTGGCGTAATTAAAATTTGCGACAGTTGAAAATTATTTTTTGAATAATTTACTATAGAAAAGGCAATCCCTGGCGTAATTAAAATTTGCGACAGTTGAAAATTATTTTTTGAATAATTTACTATAGAAAAGGCAATCCCTGGCGTAATTAAAATTTGCGACAGTAAAAAATTATTTTTTGAATAATTTACTATAGAAAAGGCAATCCCTGGCGCAATTAAAATTTGCGACAGTATAAAATTATTTTTTGAATAATTTACTATAGAAAAGGCAATCCCTGGCGCAATTAAAATTTGCGATAGTAGAAAATTATTTTCTGAATAATTTACTATAGAAAAGGCAATCCCTGGCGTAATTATAATTTGCGACAGTTGAACATTATTTTTTGAATAATTTACTATAGAAAATGCAATCCCTGGCGTAATTAAAATTTGCGACAGTAAAAAATTATTTTTTGAATAATTTACTATAGAAAAGGCAGTCCCTGGCGTAATTAAAATTTGCGACAGTAAAAAATTATTTTTTGAATAATTTACTATAGAAAAGGCAATCCCTGGCGTAATTAAAATTTGCGACAGTAAAAAATTATTTTTTGAATAATTTACTATAGAAAAGGCAATTCCTGGCGTAATTAAAATTTGCGACAGTTGAAAATTATTTTTTGAATAATTTACTATAGAAAAGGCAATCCCTGGCGTAATTAAAATTTGCGACAGTAAAAAATTATTTTTTGAATAATTTACTATAGAAAAGGCAATCCCTGGCGCAATTAAAATTTGCGACAGTATAAAATTATTTTTTGAATAATTTACTATAGAAAAGGCAATCCCTGGCGCAATTAAAATTTGCGACAGTAGAAAATTATTTTTTGAATAATTTACTATAGAAAAGGCAATCCCTGGCGTAATTAAAATTTGCGACAGTAAAAAATTATTTTTTGAATAATTTACTATAGAAAAGGCAATCCCTGGCGCAATTAAAATTTGCGACAGTATAAAATTATTTTTTGAATAATTTACTATAGAAAAGGCAATCCCTGGCGTAATTAAAATTTGCGACAGTTGAAAATTATTTTTTGAATAATTTACTATAGAAAAGGCAATCCCTGGCGTAATTAAAACTTGCGACAGTAAAATATTATTTTTTGAATAATTTACTATAGAAAAGGCAATCGCTGGCGTAATTAAAATTTGCGACAGTAAAAAATTATTTTTTGAATAATTTACTATAGAAAAGGCAATCCCTGGCGCAATTAAAATTTGCGACAGTAAAAAATTATTTTTTGAATAATTTACTATAGAAAAGGCAATCCCTGGCGTAATTAAAATTTGCGACAGTAAAAAATTATTTTTTGAATAATTTACTATAGAAAAGGCAATCCCTGGCGTAATTAAAATTTGCGACAGTATAAAATAATTTTTTGAATAATTTACTATAGAAAAGGCAATCCCTGGCGTAATTAAAATTTACGACAGTATAAAATTATTTTTTGAATAATTTACTACAGAAAAGGCAATCCCTGGCGTAATTAAAACTTGCGACAGTAAAAAATTATTTTTTGAATAATTTACTATAGAAAAGGCAATCCCTGGCGTAGTTAAAACTTGCGACAGTAAAAAACTTATTTTTTGAATAATTTACTATAGAAAAGGCAATCCCTGGCGTAATTAAAATTTGCGACAGTAGAAAATTATTTTTTGAATAATTTACTATAGAAAAGGCAATCCCTGGCGCACTTAAAATTTGCGACAGTAAAAAATTATTTTTTTGCAAAATTTACTATAGAAAAGGCAATACCTGGCATATTTAAAATTTGCGACAGTAAAAAATTATTTTTTGAATAATTTACTATAGAAAAGGCAATCCCTGGCGTAATTAAAATTTGCGACAGTAAAAAATTATTTTTTGAATAATTTACTATAGAAAAGGCAATCCCTGGCGCAATTAAAATTTGCGACAGTATAAAATTATTTTTTGAATAATTTACTATAGAAAAGGCAATCCCTGGCGCAATTAAAATTTGCGACAGTAGAAAATTATTTTTTGAATAATTTACTATAGAAAAGGCAATCCCTGGCGTAATTATAATTTGCGACAGTTGAACATTATTTTTTGAATAATTTACTATAGAAAATGCAATCCCTGGCGTAATTAAAATTTGCGACAGTAAAAAATTATTTTTTGAATAATTTACTATAGAAAAGGCAATCCCTGGCGTAATTAAAATTTGCGACAGTAAAAAATTATTTTTTGAATAATTTACTATAGAAAAGGCAATCCCTGGCGTAATTAAAATTTGCGACAGTAAAAAATTATTTTTTGAATAATTTACTATAGAAAAGGCAATCCCTGGCGTAATTAAAATTTGCGACAGTATAAAATTATTTTTTGAATAATTTACTATAGAAAAGGCAATCCCTGGCGTAATTAAAATTTGCGACAGTATAAGATTATTTTTTGAATAATTTACTATAGAAAAGGCAATCCCTGGCGTAATTAAAACTTGCGACAGTAAAAAATTATTTTTTGAATAATTTACTATAGAAAAGGCAATCCCTGGCGTAATTAAAACTTGCGACAGTAAAAAATTATTTTTTGAATAATTTACTATAGAAAAGGCAATCCCTGTCGTAATTAAAATTTGCGACAGTAGAAAATTATTTTTTGAATAATTTACTATAGAAAAGGCAATCCCTGGCGGACTTAAAATTTGCGACAGTAAAAAATTATTTTTTTTGCAAAATTTACTATAGAAAAGGCAATCCCTGGCGTAATTAAAATTTGCGACAGTATAAAATTATTTTTTGAATAATTTACTATAGAAAAGGCAATCCCTGGCGCAATTATAATTTGCGACAGTTGAACATTATTTTTTGAATAATTTACTATAGAAAATGCAATCCCTGGCGTAATTAAAATTTGCGACAGTAAAAAATTATTTTTTGAATAATTTACTATAGAAAAGGCAATCCCTGGCGTAATTAAAACTTGCGACAGTAAAAAATTATTTTTTGAATAATTTACTATAGAAAAGGCAATCCCTGTCGTAATTAAAATTTGCGACAGTAGAAAATTATTTTTTGAATAATTTACTATAGAAAAGGCAATCCCTGGCGGACTTAAAATTTGCGACAGTAAAAAATTATTTTTTTTGCAAAATTTACTATAGAAAAGGCAATCCCTGGCGTAATTAAAACTTGCGACAGTAAAAAATTATTTTTTGAATAATTTACTATAGAAAAGGCAATCCCTGGCGTAATTAAAACTTGCGACAGTAAAAAATTATTTTTTGAATAATTTACTATAGAAAAGGCAATCCCTGTCGTAATTAAAATTTGCGACAGTAGAAAATTATTTTTTGAATAATTTACTATAGAAAAGGCAATCCCTGGCGCAATTAAAATTTGCGACAGTAAACAATTATTTTTTGCAAAATTTACTGTAGAAAAAGCAATCCCTGGCGTAATTAAAATTTGCGACAGTATAAAATTATTTTTTGAATAATTTACTATAGAAAAGGCAATCCCTGGGATATTTAAAATTTGCGACAGTAGAAAATTATTTTTTGAATAATTTACTATAGAAAAGGCAATCCCTGGCGTAATTAAAATTTGCGACAGTAAAAAATTATTTTTTTGCAAAATTTACTATAGAAAAGGCAATCCCTGGCGTAATTAAAATTTGCGACAGTTGAAAATTATTTTTTGAATAATTTACTATAGAAAAGGCAATCCCTGGCGTAATTAAAATTTCCGACAGTAAAAAATTATTTTTTGAATAATTTACTATAGAAAAGGCAATCCCTGGCGTAATTAAAATTTGCGACAGTAAAAAAATTATTTTTTGAATAATTTACTACAGAAAAGGCAATCTCTGGCGTAATTAAAACTTGAGACAGTAGAAAATTATTTTTTGAATAATTTACTATAGAAAAGGCAATCCCTGTCGCAATTAAAATTTGCGACAGTAAACAATTATTTTTTGCAAAATTTACTGTAGAAAAGGCAATCCCTGGCGCAATTAAAACTTGCGACAGTAAGAAATTATTTTTTGAATAATTTACTATAGAAAAGGCAATCCCTGGCGTAATTAAAATTTGCGACAGTAAAAAATTATTTTTTGAATAATTTACTATAGAAAAGGAAATCCCTGGCGCAATTAAAATTTGCGACAGTTGAAAATTATTTTTTGAATAATTTACTATAGAAAAGGCAATCCCTGGCGTAATTAAAATTTGCGACAGTATAAAATTATTTTTTGAATAATTTACTATAGAAAAGGCAATCCCTGTCGTAATTAAAATTTGCGACAGTAGAAAATTATTTTTTGAATAATTTACTATAGAAAAGGCAATCCCTGGCGGACTTAAAATTTGCGACAGTAAAAAATTATTTTTTTTGCAAAATTTACTATAGAAAAGGCAATCCCTGGCGTAATTAAAATTTGCGACAGTATAAAATTATTTTTTGAATAATTTACTATAGAAAAGGCAATCCCTGGCGCAATTATAATTTGCGACAGTTGAACATTATTTTTTGAATAATTTACTATAGAAAATGCAATCCCTGGCGTAATTAAAATTTGCGACAGTAAAAAATTATTTTTTGAATAATTTACTATAGAAAAGGCAATCCCTGGCGTAATTAAAACTTGCGACAGTAAAAAATTATTTTTTGAATAATTTACTATAGAAAAGGCAATCCCTGTCGTAATTAAAATTTGCGACAGTAGAAAATTATTTTTTGAATAATTTACTATAGAAAAGGCAATCCCTGGCGGACTTAAAATTTGCGACAGTAAAAAATTATTTTTTTTGCAAAATTTACTATAGAAAAGGCAATCCCTGGCGTAATTAAAACTTGCGACAGTAAAAAATTATTTTTTGAATAATTTACTATAGAAAAGGCAATCCCTGGCGTAATTAAAACTTGCGACAGTAAAAAATTATTTTTTGAATAATTTACTATAGAAAAGGCAATCCCTGTCGTAATTAAAATTTGCGACAGTAGAAAATTATTTTTTGAATAATTTACTATAGAAAAGGCAATCCCTGGCGCAATTAAAATTTGCGACAGTAAACAATTATTTTTTGCAAAATTTACTGTAGAAAAAGCAATCCCTGGCGTAATTAAAATTTGCGACAGTATAAAATTATTTTTTGAATAATTTACTATAGAAAAGGCAATCCCTGGGATATTTAAAATTTGCGACAGTAGAAAATTATTTTTTGAATAATTTACTATAGAAAAGGCAATCCCTGGCGTAATTAAAATTTGCGACAGTAAAAAATTATTTTTTTTGCAAAATTTACTATAGAAAAGGCAATCCCTGGCGTAATTAAAATTTGCGACAGTTGAAAATTATTTTTTGAATAATTTACTATAGAAAAGGCAATCCCTGGCGTAATTAAAATTTCCGACAGTAAAAAATTATTTTTTGAATAATTTACTATAGAAAAGGCAATCCCTGGCGTAATTAAAATTTGCGACAGTAAAAAATTATTTTTTGAATAATTTACTACAGAAAAGGCAATCTCTGGCGTAATTAAAACTTGAGACAGTAGAAAATTATTTTTTGAATAATTTACTATAGAAAAGGCAATCCCTGTCGCAATTAAAATTTGCGACAGTAAACAATTATTTTTTGCAAAATTTACTGTAGAAAAGGCAATCCCTGGCGCAATTAAAACTTGCGACAGTAAGAAATTATTTTTTGAATAATTTACTATAGAAAAGGCAATCCCTGGCGTAATTAAAATTTGCGACAGTAAAAAATTATTTTTTGAATAATTTACTATAGAAAAGGAAATCCCTGGCGCAATTAAAATTTGCGACAGTTGAAAATTATTTTTTGAATAATTTACTATAGAAAAGGCAATCCCTGGCGTAATTAAAATTTGCGACAGTATAAAATTATTTTTTGAATAATTTACTATAGAAAAGGCAATCCCTGGCGCAATTAAAATTTGCGACAGTAAAAAATTATTTTTTGAATAATTTACTATAGAAAAGGCAATCCCTGGCGTAATTAAAATTTGCGAG